>MU614993.1:4973-22938 GCA_025201725.1 Chytriomyces sp. MP71 | reverse complement strand
CTTCAAAAACTTGGGCGAGACCACACTGTCCACACAAAACAATGGAAGAATGCAGTATCCCCTAATGATTGAATGGTTCAACCCAATGGAATGTCCATTGTTAGTAACGTCTTCGTGAAACACGCGACACACTCACATGTTCCACAAAATATTGGTGTAAAAGTTGCCTCCCCACGTCTTGTAACAGACACTCCCCACCAAATAGATCACAGTCAAACTGCCCGTCAGTGCACTCAACTGCAAAATCTCCCCCTTGCTTCCCTTCTCAAAACTCTTTTGCGTAACCTTGATCAAGAACCACACGTCAAAATACGCAAACGTGATCCCGCACGCCACAGCCTGGTAAATGTCCTGCAAAAAGCACGTGTTGATATCGCTGTACATACAGGGCACGTTGGCCGCCAGATTCAGCGCACAGCAAGTGATCACTACCAGCATGTCAATGAGTCCTGACTTTCCGAGCTGCTCAGGGACCACCTTGAGCTTTCGATAAAATAGCAGCCCAAACCCGCACATGAAGCTGCAACTACTGAGCACATAGTACGCGTGCAGGCGGCTGTTGCACGTGTTTGGGTCCGGGTTGGTGCTGAAAGTGAGGCAGTCGAGAAGGAAGAAGCCGGCGATGCTAGTTGCAATGTTGGCCGCGAGGGCGAAAAATACAAGAGCCCAGATGAAGGTGTACTTGTAGTTCAAAAGGGCTTCATTGAGGACGACAAAGGAAAAGTAGAGCTGGTACATCAAGAAAGCACACCAAGTTGCATTGTCAATGTTGCCCCAAACGTAGACGGACAGAAATCCCGTGGTTTGGTACTCTACAGAGGAGGTGGTTGGAGAGGGGAGAGAAGCATTCATTCCAGTGTCTGTTGAACCAACTAGCGTCACGCTACTTGTTGAGGACGGAACGAGAGATGTTGTTCCGGTTGACATTAGTTTTCGAACGTCAGACAGTCTTGCGAAATCCGTTTTTGGATGGCGATCTGGTGCTTCTTTCTGACTCCCTTGAAGGCTGTTTGAAATTCGGTCGATGGATTGAACGGCAGGATTGCTTCGATATTATGCTACCGGCACACGCGTGAAAGTGTGTGTTTTGTGTGTGAGCTTCAAGGTGAACTGGCAACGAGTGCGTCTTGCTCGTTCTGACAAGATTTTTGCCAGATGCCAATCCCCTTCTCGGTGGCCTGTGGCCTTTGTCTGCAAATCTCACAGTGTGAATACTGCATGCACAAACCTCTTCAAATCTCATTTCAAGTTTCAAAGGAAAACCCCCACGCTCGAGATGTCTTATTATGTTTCAGGACGCCACGGCGCTAATATTTAATTGCATGAATGATGATTTGCATGACAGTGATACACAAGAACGGTGCGAGACGAAAGCAAAAAATTGGGCCAAATTAGAAACGTTTGTTTTTCTACCTCCTCCAAGTGGCTATTTCGCTTTTACGGGAAAATGACTTCAGGCGGAGAGTGACAAATATACTTCTAAATTTGGATGCATTCTCTGATCTACTCGCAAGCACTCGCGACAAAACAATATTGTGAATCAAAAAGCCGACTTAGAGATTTCGCTTTGATGTGGTCAACCTTTCACAAACGTTAATATGCGTCCAAGAAAAAACACAGGAAGTACGTACGATACCGAGTTCGGCACAGCGACGGACGACCTATCTGTCGTGGGAATCCGTTGTCCTGCAGAATTTCTTTGACTTGTCGGATTGAAGATTTTGAGGAACTTGGGACTGACAATTGAGTCCACACAATACAACGGCAGCAAGCAGTAACCCCTTTCATGATCTTTCAATAGATACTCATGTTCAAGCAGTTTGAAACAAAAGATTACATGTTCCACATGATGTTCGTGTAGAAGTTGCCCCCCCAAGTCTTGTAGCACACACTACCCGCCAGGTACACTAGCGTCAGACTCCCCGTCAAGGAACTCAACTGCAAAATCTCCGCCTTTTTTACGGCTGTCCCGCCGGCACTTGCCGCAGCGCCACCTGCGAAACTTTTCCCCAGTACTTTGATCAAGAACCACACGTCAAAGTAGACAAACGTGATACCGCATGCGACAGCCTGGTAAATGTCCTGCAAGAAGCATGTTCCAATATCTCTGTACATACAGGGCAAGTTCGCCGCTAGGTTCAGGCCCATACTAGTCACGACCACCATCGCGTCCAACGCGCCAGTGCGCACGAGCGTGTCCGGAACCACCTTGATCTTCCGATAGTAGAGCAGAAAGAAACCGCTCAAGAAGGATGCGGCGCTGAGTACGTAGTACGCGTGGAGGCGGCTGTTGCACGTGTTTGGATCCGGGTTGGTGCTGAAGGTGAGGCAGTCGAGGAGGAAGAAGCCGGCGATGCTAGTTGCAATGTTGGCCGCAAGGGCGAAAAATACGAGGGCCCAGATGAAGGTGTTTTTGTAGTTGAGGAGGGCTTCATTGAGAATCACGAAAGTAAAGTAGAGCTGGTACATCAAGAAGGCACACCAAGTGGCGTTGTCCACATTTCCCCACACATATACGGCCAAGAATCCAGTTGTCTGAAATACTACTGGCGTGGGCGAGGTCGGTCTGATAGGTTTTTGGTGTTGACATCTCAAAAATGTTTGCGCTGATGTCTTCACACTCACCAACCTACAACGAGACATCAAAAAAATCCATGTCACTCTTGTTTTCGCCAGAAGGAACTTTGTACTTATGGAAGTTGGACGAAAAAAAAAGACGCGCGCCAAACACAAAAAACCATAACCATCAAAAAAAAAAACCTACTCCGTCAACACAGCAAACCCAGCCCCCTCCCCCAACCAAAAGAAAGGTAAATTGACAAAAAACAACATTGGAGTCACGCACAAATCACTGTTCCACAGCCCCTTGATCTACACCCACCGCCCCACTACTTGCACGCCGCCTCCCCGCCGCAGCGGGCGCATCCTCACCCTGCGTAGGAGTTACCATTGCTGCACTGGGAACGGCCGCACTCGCCATGGCCATGGAAGCCGACGAAGCCGCCGTTTCCCCGGTATATTTGAGACACCAATTCTTATGAAGCACCCAAGCCCGTCGCTGACAGTGTTTACTGTAATTTTAGAAGGTTGGTTTGGGGGAACGGAGTGGGTGTGAGTCACACCAACAAAAAAAGCCACAAATCACGCAATTGAAAACAAACCTGCAATAAGACACCCTCCGACACCGGCTGCATTTGCTAAACTGCTTATACCCTTCCTCCCACTTCCCACAGCGACTACTCGCACACCGCCGCAAATGGCCCAATCCCACGACGACACTGCGTCCCTTTCCACCCGAGCCCACGCCGCACACCCCGCCCGCAACCACACGACCTTTTCCGCCCGCAAAGGTGTCCACGTCCACGTAGACGCAGGGTCCCATGGCTTGGTTCAGCGGCGCGTGCGGCGGCTCCGCCGGACCCGGGACAGGATCGCGGCGGTACGCGTTGCGCAAGGTCGCTACGGCGAGCGCGCGCGCATCTGGGATGAGGCTGCAAGGTGCCGTAAAGGTTTCGAGGAGTTCAAAAGCGCTTCGTGGGTTTGCCGGGGCCGGGAGATAGTGCAAGGTGGTACTAATGAGGTGGTTGCGTTGCTGTAAGGCAGCCGCAGGCGAGGTAGAGGTCGAGGAGGAAGTGGAAGAAGAAGGGGACAGGGGGAGAGACGGGATAGTGGCCGGAGGCGGAACGCAGAGACGTTCCAGGAGTTCGAGTTCGTCCGGACTTTCGTGCGCAAATACGAGCATCGGGATTGTTGTGACCACAGGGATAACGGTGCTGGCGGCCGCTGCAGTAGCAGCATGCTGTTGCACCGACGGTGGTGGCGTCGCAGAAGGAGAAACGCCTTCAAACCGATCCAACAGAATCCGCGCCCGCACAGGTGGTGCTCCGTCTGTAGCAGAAGAAGAAATCACTTTTGCCTCCGCAATCACAGCCTCATCCGCGCTGCCCCCACACCCTGTGACTCCAGACACATCGGGCCTATCTCCAGCGACACCGTCTGCGGCTGCAATTGCAGCCGCGCAGAGATCCCGCACTGCGGCCCGAACCGGCCGTGTTGAGTCCACGTGCATGTAGTGTCTTAGATGTGGGTATTTGCTTACAACATGCAGCATCTTGGCCGCCATCAGAATGTGGTGCTGGTGGGGAATCACTTTTTGTAAGTGCGCGGAGGTTTCAGGTGTCTGAGGAAGGGGTAGACGCACGCCCGGTAACAGTGGCATGTCTTGTGACGACTTGTGATGGTGATGATGGTGGTGCTGTCCATGCGTATTTTGAAGAGATGCGGGTTCTTGCTGTTGTTGTTGAGGGTTTGGAGTGGGAAGTTGCTGAGGAGGTTGGGGTTCGGCAGCAGATGGAGCGTGGGGAAGGATGTTGTTGATAACCCCAGCATCAGTTGCTTGTTGTTCTTGATTTTGTTCTTGTCGCGCTGTTCTAAGTGGGATAATCGTTGATCGGGATGTGTCGTCCATGATCGATGATTGGACGGCAAAATGAGCTGGAGTATTGGGCTCCGCGGTGCTTAGAACAGAAGGAATCGAGTCCATAGACGCAGCATTGCTGTTTGACGCAGATGCTGTTGATACAGTTTGCAGTACTTCGGAAGAATCAATGTCCATAGAATCCGACGAGCTGGTTGCCGAGGCATGGTTCAGGCTCAGTTCGGCATCTGCTGGATGCCCCATCGACGCAGGATGAGTCGGTGCAGCTGCGACCGTCACTGTATTGGTGGGTGGGACGGTGAGTACTATTTTTCGTAATGAGAGCGGGATTGGAAATTGGGGCGGAGGTTTATGTCCAGCGACAGAACTCCTTTTGCATGGACGCATTCCAGGATTGTAATGAGGAATTTAATAGCGACAGAAAGAGTATGGGTGAGGCGGAGTGGAGATGGGGGCTGAAACACGGACCTAGGTGTTCAAGTGGGGGTGCTTGGGAGGACAGCAGCTGCAGGGCCTCGATCGCCTCCACGATGGGATCCAGGAAAGCGACAAGGACCGAAACGATTCCGGCCTCGACGAGGGCGTCTCTGACCTTTGATCTTCCCCTGACCATGAGGTTTGTGGCTGTGGAGAGAGCGTGCGAGGCGAGGGCGGTCCTATCGTCCTTGTCCAGGGCGACGGAGGCGAGGGGCGGGTACTCTGATGATTGAAGTGGTAGTTGTTGCTGTTGCTGCAGTTGCTGGGGGTGGGATTGCAGGAGAAGGGAGGAGAGAACGTGAACAAGCAGAGAGACGCCGCCGTCGGCCAGCATCAGAGCCGAGAGCTGGTGGGTGTTTGCAAGGGAGAGGTACGAGAGCGAGCGCAGTGACAGCGCGAAGGCGTCGGTGTCTCTCGAGAGGAGACCGCGCTTGTCGTAGCTGTGGGCAGTGATGCTGACCACCTGCGCATTGGCCCCGTTGGCCCCGTTCCCGTTCCCCGCAGTCCCGTTGCCTGCCACAGCTCCTCCGGCCCCGCCAGCGCCTGCAGCCCCTGCTGGGACCCCGGCCCCGGCCCCGCCGCCTCCAGCCGGGCCGCCGAAGCCCAGCGCCGCCGCAGCCGCGCGCTGCGTGAACGGCACCCGCTCCAGCTGTCCCATTACACTCCCGCTCGTATTGTGCGTCACTCGCATTCGCTGTTGGCTCTCGCTTCCTTGGTGGTCGTCAGTCAAGTCGCTTCGCACAGCAACTCGATCTGAACGAAGTCTAACAAAAATGAGGAATTTGAAACTGTGGCCGTCCCAACACCACCACCAACCAAAAAAATAAAAATTCAATCTCACTCGCTACTCCTCTGTTTGCCTTCTAGTTGCGCTAGATGCGTACAAGCAGGCCCCCACGTATAGTAACAGCCACATTCATGTTGCCAGTACTGCAACGACAATAACTACCATCCTGAAAGGCGTACGGGATCGTAAGCTTTCACCCCGCGAGAACGTGTATGCTCTTCGATGTCGACTCTGTTCTATTGGCATTTTTGTGGGGGATATCGTGACAAAGCTGTGAAACCAAGGGGACTGGTGTATCGGGGCCTCCAGCTCCTCGGTACCGAATTTGAGGCAGACCTCAAACGAATGGCACACCTATGACATCCCGTTGCAAAACATCAACCAGAGTGAACGTGAACCTGTTGTAAACCTCCCATACTCATCACACACTGCTAACGTTGCAAAGGTGGAGAAAAACCGTGTCCGAGGGCTTCCAATCTGATCTCAATCCTCTCCACCATGGCCACTCCTTGTCAACCTCGAGGTGGGCCACATGGGGTATTCCATTCCTCCCAAAGGAAACCTCCAGAACACCCACCACACGCCGATCCCGTAGGTCATTGGCGGTGTTGCAAAGTCGGGGGTGCAAAGTGAATGGTGCAAGGTACGGAAACGGACGTAGCTGTTGTGGTCTGCAGATGAAGGCCCTGAACATATAGCGACAGATGATGCCCAGGAATTGATACTAGTGAGTACAGTTCAGGATGGAGGTCCCGCTGGATGTGGAGACAATGGTATCCGTCCTTTGAATAGGTATTGGCATACTTGCTAGGACATTAGAGAAGTAAAAAAAAAACTCTGTCGCAGGAACTATTGTTGTGACTGAGAATGGAGCGGTGGAAGTATGATGACTCGGAGACGGAATATGAAACGAACGAAGGCAGTATATTGTGCGCACAGCACGGTGTCAAATACTTCTCATTATTGATCTCCACAAAGGGTTCCACCTCGCCCCAACTCCCTTCATTCATCCAAGCCAACAGCAAAAGTCATCCTTCCTTGTTGGAAGTGTCGTTGGCTGTCATTCCTACTTTCTTCATTCATGTTCCTTGATGTATCACAAAAAATTTCTCTTGTCAACAACCCGTCGTATAAATGACGGAAATCGCACCCGTCAGTCTCTACCGCAACATATCATTTTAGTCTCATTCAGCATAACACCGATGCATTTCCACACTGTCCTCTCTGCTGCCCTCATCTTCACCGCGACCGTCTCCGCCCTCCCTGGCGGTGCCCCACGATGCATGATCACCGAACAGGTCGTCCAACAAGGCCACAAGGTCGCCCAAACAGCCGGTGCCTGCACCATGACCGTGCCCCCCATGTACACAGCCGGCGGCGCCGCCATGCCCATCACCATCACCTGCCCCGGAATGACCAACCAAAAAGTCGGCGTCCTCATGTACGTGACCCCCGGCAGCACGCAAGACTCGACTCTTACGGCGGCCAACGGGCCGGCCAACAACCCCGTCAAGGCACACGTGGGAGCCTTCACGACGGGCGCCAACAGCGTACGCGCACAGACGGACTCGGCGTGTACCGCGTTGAATGTGCAGAACGATGTGACGGCGGCCGCGGGACAGGCGAGCAACACGGCGAGTACCATCACGCAGAGTGCGCCGTTCAAGATGCCAGCTGCGGGGATGACTGTGATGTGGGCTCCGCCGGCGACGGACGTGGGTGTTGTGACGGTGAATGCGGTGATGGCGGGAAACAAGGGCCAAGCGTGGTCGGTTGTGACTTCGATGCAGATCCAATCCACTGGTGCTGCTGGTGCTGCTGGTGCTGCTGGTGCTGCTGGTGCTGCTGGTGCTGCTGGTGCTGCCGGCGCTGCCGGTGCTACTAATGTGGCAGCCCCTGCTGTTGGTGCAGCCGCCGCTCCTGCTACCGTCGCTACTGCTCCGGCTACTGGTGCTGCTGCTGGTGCTGCTCCAGTTGCTCCAGCTCCTGCTGGAGCTGCAGGCACTGTTCCCGCCGCTGCCCCTGCTACCGGTGCTGCTACTGCACCTGCAGCTAACGCCAACAACAAAGCAGCCGCTGCGAAGGCCGCCAAGGCTGCCAAGAAAGCTGCCAAAGCAAACGCTAATGCTGCTGCCCCCGCTGCTGCTGCCCCTGCTGCTGCTGCCCCCGCTGCTGCTGCCCCTGCTGCTGCTGCCCCCGCCCCTGCCCCTGCCCCTGCCCCTGCCCCTGCCTCTGCTGCCCCTGCGGCCCCTGCGGCCCCTGTTGCTGCCGCTCCAACTACGGCTGCGGCTGCCAACGCCAATCAGGCTGCGGGCCAGAAAGCTGCAAAGAAGGCAGCAAAAGCAGCCCAAGCTGCTGGTGCTGGCGCCAACAACAACAAAGCCCAAAATGCGTTGGCTGCCGTGAAAGCCGAAATCCAGGCCGACCTTGCAAAGCTTCAGAACAACCGCCGTTAATCGCTGGTTGCCATCTATCAAGTGATTTCTCCTAATCTTTTTACGGTTTTCATTTGTTGTCTTGTGTATCTCAGTCAAATGTAATCATTACTCATCACATGTTGCTTTGCCCCGTCGTTTAAAGTAAATACTGATGTGTATTTTCAAGACCGTGTGCAATACTCAACGTGCATCGCTCCATAGGGCACTATTGCAACCTCAGAGTCCGTGGAAGCCCCTACTCGACTGTTTATCCAACTGCAGCCACCGGCTACAAAGCATCGTGATGGTGAATTTGGTTGTATCGGAGACGTGGAAGTGCTCTCCCTGGCGGATTATGCTGTCATTTCCGATGCCTTTGCGTGCGCCTTCGATGAGGAGGCTGGGCCTTTCTCTGCTCCTTGCTTCGCCTCTGGCCGTAGACACTTATCCTGGTCTGCTGGAGCAGTTGCTGATCAAGGAAATGCAGACACAACGGATGACAATGACATGAACTACGGAGGACAGCACGAACGACATGACTGACAAGGGATAGAACGCGATGGGAAGTTGGTCTGCTACGTTGCAGTTTATTCATTTCATAGGGATCATAGTTGCGTTGCATATTAATATATTTCGCCTTGCATTATGCGTCTTCAATCTACTTCTGGATGTCTGCTTTGTCGCAAGTATTCGGTCAAAATCTTATTTCTTTATTTTTTGTTTCATTGCCTTGGTTGCGATGCAAATGGTTTGTTCATGATGCAGATGCAGCTCCTTCATTCATCCCGAGTGGTTGCCAATTTCATCGCAGACTGTATGGGAGATGGCAGGCAGTCCTTGTATTGCCATTTGTTCATTCATCCACTTTGATGCAAACATGAACAAAATATTCCTGTCGTGAGTGATATGTGACCCAGCGGGACCTAAAGCGCCATTGGCGTCAACAACATCCAAGCATTTTTGTTTTCTTTGGCATACCATCGATGCATTTTCACACTGTCCTCTCTGCTGCTCTGATTTTCACCGCGCCGATGTGGGTGTTATGACGGTGAATGCGGTGATGGCGGGAAACAAGGGTCAGGCGCCGTCGGTTGTGGCTTCGATGCTGATCCAATCTACTGCAACTAACGTGGTAGCCCCTGTTGCGTGCAGCCGCCGCTCCAGCTACCGTCGCTACTGCTCCGGCTACTGGTGTTGCTGCTGCTGGTGCTGCTCCAGTTGCTCCAGCTCCTGTTGGAGCTGCAGGCACTGTTCCCGCCGCTGCCCCTGCTACCGGTGCTGCTACTGCACCTGCAGCTAACGCCAACAACAAAGCAGCCGCTACCAAGGCCGCCAAGGCTAACAAGTAAGCTGCCAAAGCGAATGTTAACACCGCCGCCGCCGCTGCTGCCGCTGATGTTGCTGCTGCGACTGCCAACACTAATCAGGCAGCCACCAAGAAAAATAGTAAGAATGACGCCAACGCTGGTTTCAATGCCGGTGCTGCAACTGCATCTGGACAGAACCGCTTCAAGCGGAACTGGCTGCTGTGGAGGCAGAGATTCTGGCAGATCTTACTAACCTTCAGAACATGCGCCGTTGACTTATCGTTGCGTTTTCTATTTGGCGTCACATTTATTTATAATGTTCATTATACATACGCATTCATCCTTGGTTGCTGTGATGGGAGGAAAGAAAAAGTTGTCCGGGAAGCCGCGAAGCCCGCCAACTGAGAGAATGCAGGAGTCGAACGGCAGCGCGGAGGGCACAGCACCGGCGCGCCCGAAGATCATGCAATACCGCGAGCGTCCAAACCGGTACTTTGCGCCTGGCGAGCGCGGCAGGTTCGGAGCGTGTTTGTTTTGTTAGTCCCAAACAAACCAAAACTAACTTCTTCCAATGGCGAAATACACTTTGAAATATTTAGCAAGACCGGCTGGAGAAAGCCCCAGAATCTGCCCGTCGACGAGTGGGGCCTCGAGGAGCCCGAGGACTACTTTGCCTCTGACTTCGAACCCTCGCCCCGTCAGCCTTCGCCCGCGAAGCCTGTCGCCCTGCTCCCAATTTCACAATGTGCGTTTTCAAATCTCGATTTGTGTTCAATCGTGGTTCCACCGCCCTGACACATATCGGCATCTTGGTGAACCCATGCTTGGCTTGCCCACGTCACAAATCACCGTTTTCCCCGCTTCTTGTGCCCGTGATCTGGCGTGCGTCACTCACGCGTTTTCCCGCTTTCTCAGATGCCGATGAAGAGAGTGACCCAGCATCTCCCATTTTGGAGAAACCCGCTCTTCGCCAGATTCAGTCTCCTGCGGGGCCTTTCCTCCAGTCTGCCAAGAAACGACCCGTCGCGGCAGCGCCTTCGCCGAGCGCGCAAAATCATATGCGCAGTATGCAATCTGACGACTCCGCTGCCGTCTTCAGAAAAAGCACACTTTTAGCTCGCTCTCCTGTCGCGTTTGACCAAGAGTCCCGCTATGCGCCTCGGGACAGGGCCATCCTTGACTTTGCAGATTCAAACAATGAACCACCTCAGAATTCATCGGACTATCGCGATACGCCGCCGTCCCGCGCTTCCCGTCCGCCGCAATTTGATATGCACGTCCGTCATACATCTTCTATGCCTCGTAACCAGCCCACTCAATTCGACAGGGAGGACCAGTTTGATGACGCTCATGACGAACACCAGCAACGTCAGCGACCTCCACCTCAAGGACTGAGGCGTCCGTATCCACAATCTAGACCTCCTCAACGTATTATGTACGAAGAATATGAAGAATATGAAGAAGGCGACAGTCTGCAGGATCAGACGGATTTGGAGGAGCGGTTTGGTCAGCCTCGAGGGTATGTGTCTGGACCCATTCACCGCCAAGCAGCCCCTTCTCGATCCACGCAACCATCTCGTATTGGTACGCCCGGAGGTTCTGCAGCTAGGGGACAGTCTGCTCCTAATTCTGCGTATCGCGCCACTTCAACAGCATACTATCAACAACGCCAGCTGCAATCCGACTACGTGGACATTCAAGACACTGCATTGATTCGGAATGACGACTATGATGCTATCGGAGCTCCATATGACGTTGATTTCGCACCGCAGATCCAGACGACCGGCCGTATCACTATTGCCGCCCACCCACACCGTTCTGACAGAATGGACCATTCCATGCCGGCTTCTCGTCAAGAGTACGAACAATCTCTTCACCAGCACCAGCAGCGCCGTCAAACCACAGCCAGGACAGCCCCATCTACCCCCACGTCTGGTGCGTTTGGCCATTCGCGCCAACGGCAGCAAGTTGCTGGAATCGCTCCCGAAGGGCGCTCACCTCGCGGAACCATGACGGAGGCTCAATCTCAACATCGCCGATTTTCCCCACGCCCAACGCATTCTCAATCTGCACTGAAGCAACGCCATCCACAACAGTTCATGCCAGTCACGTACGCAGGCGAAATTGATGGAAAAGACTTGCAGCCTGAGAGTGAGGAGAATGGGGGTCACGACACTCCAGAGGAAGCGGAGCGAGGAAAGTCGTCTGGTACTGTTGTGCGCGCTGAGGCCCTTGCCATAGAACTGGTATCACCTCGGCGTCAGAAAGAATTTATTGGACGGTTTGGACGTAGTAAGCTTGGAGTGAAGGTAGTCACTGCAGATGAGGACGGAGCAGTCGATAGGGCGCCACGTCGGAGGCAGGAAGAAAGTGCTGTCAATGAGGAAGACGAGGAGATTGATGATGCGAATAGTCAGGAGGAATATGGACAAGAAGAAGAAGGAGATGAGGACGAGGTGAGCTCGTACTACACTCCTGATTTTTCGAACACTCATTTTGTATCAGGTACCCCCTGAATTCGTCGTTTTCTCGGAAGCCAAGCTTGCAGCATGGTCGTTTCCCTTGCTTCCTGGAGACCCGGGATACGTGCCTTCTCCTGGGACTGTTCGCGCCAACGCTCGCAAAGCAAACCAGAATGTCACACCTACCAAAGCTCTGGAGAAGCAAGATGCAAAGCTATCTGTAAAGAAAAAAAAGATGGTGTCGGCCAAAAAGCCACCCGCATCTTCATCTTACAGGACCGAATCCGGGAAGAATCCCAGCTCTGTCAAGACGCAAGAATCTGCAAAAAAGCTCCTGAATCACTCGGCTAATACTACGAAAAAGCGGCCTGAATCTGCCGAAGTCTACTCAGCCATGTTGGTACAGCAACGGCGGAAGTCCCAGGGATCAGGCTCTGTTAAGCCGATAAAAAAAAGTGAAAAGTCCCCTGAAGCGCCTCAGGGCAAAGATGGCAGCTATGTGGAAGAAGAGTCGTCTCTGCTTGCTGTCGTTCCAGTCGCCGCGGAGCAAGACGAGTCATCGCATTTGGACACTGATAACGAAGATCATGATGAAAGCGGGAGCAACTTTGAAAGCGATGACGCTGGAGGTGCATTGGAAGTCATGGGTGAGAATTATCACGAGGAAGAGCATGACAATGACTGTCACCCACATTATATGGAAGGAGAAGGTGGCCTTAAGGAAGATATTGACCGGAACGAGGATGATCATGACGATGAAGCTGAGGAAGGAGAGGATGAAGAGAACGAAGAGAAGTTGCCCCTTGTCTCCAAACGAGACAAGAAAAGGAAAGAAGCGGCCTTACCAGAATCCGCTCAGTCATCAAAAAGCGGCAAGAAGCGCCAACGGCAGGACAAGGAACTCGATGAATCTCTGGATAATACCGGGTTCGCTCATAAGAAAAAAAAGGACGATAAGCCGAAACAAGTACAGGGACAGTTGAGTCAGGAAGAATTTTCCAACGGCAGGAGATCTACACGCACAAAAGTGCCTCCGTTGAAATTCTGGGCGAATGAACGTGTTGAATATGAATGGGAAGTGGTTCCCGGAGGTGAGCCTTGACTTAATTATGGTGTTAAAAAAACTCCTAATTACTTTCAACAACAGGGAAAATGGGTATTCCAGTCATAAAAGAGGTCAAAAAATCCCCGGAAGAAGATGAGAATCCCATTGTGGCGAAGAAGGTTGGTCCGAAGTCCAAGAAATTGATCAAGAAAGAACGTGCGGTGGTTTTGAAGACTCCTGACATGCTGGTCATCAATTCGGAAACAAAAGAGGAAGAAAAGAAAAGTACGACTTTTGTTCATACTTTGATGCGAATACTACCATTCAACGACTTTTGCAGGGATTGTGTACACACCCGACATGTTGGACCCTCAAACCGTAGATAACGCGGAATTTCTGTTTCAGAGGACCTTTGTGGTTGGTTCCTTTGTGGGCACCGGTGTCATCGTCCTTCCCAAAGGAGCATCGAAGCCGAACAGGGGATCTGGAAATACTGTTCTTGTATGTACAAGCCGTATATTTAGACCTCACTCACGTTATTTTCAGTTCATGAACGTCATGAAAGGGAGAGTGTCTGTCACCCTCCACAAGAATACTTTCGAAGTTGGAGAAGGCGCTCACTTCATGATTCCAAGAGGTATAGCTTCTTTTTTTTTTGGCCCACTCTTCACAACTGTTCTGACTAAGTATATGTCAGGCAACCAATACAGCTTGTACAACTCGGGAACATTTGAAGCGAAAGTGTTCTTCACCCAAGTCAGAGAGACTGCGCCGACCGATCAGTCCAGCTCTGCGTCGGTATCGTCGTCGAC
The DNA here is from genome assembly GCA_025201725.1 of Chytriomyces sp. MP71. NCBI lineage: Eukaryota > Fungi > Chytridiomycota > Chytridiomycetes > Chytridiales > Chytriomycetaceae > Chytriomyces > Chytriomyces sp. MP71. Next base: position 9,193 of record MU614993.1, on the reverse strand, counting down.
TAGTTTGGTACCTGCTCAAAGCGGCACAGACAACGGGAACGAGAAACCAAAAGCGAGAAAGCCCAAGAAAGGCGGCCCAGCCACGAAAGAAAGTTCTGAATCCTCATCAGAAGATGCGACGAAAGCTAATAGAAAAGGAAAAGGCAGACGAGTGTGATGGGTACTGCTTTTGGATTTGGAATGAACCCTTCCATCATGGGAGGGAAGCGCTGCTTCAAAGTCTTGTTTATTTTAAGCTCTTATAAATACACCTTAACTTCGTGGAACTTTGAGGAATTCAGATTTCGTCTTCAATTCCGAACTCATGGACTTAGATTGGGGTATTGTGGAGTGGGAGACTGAAAACGCAGTGGCGATGTCAGAGACTTGCTTTGTCAGTCGAGACTCTGAAGCCGTCTTTTTCATGTGCATTTTAGGACTTTCGCTTTTCAGAGAGAAAATATCTGATCCGCTCTTTTCCAGTCCCTTTCTTGATCTTGAGTTCGTGCTTATGGATATCGAGTCAGTGGACGCGGACCCTTCATTGCTGGGCGTCAATGTCATTTTGCTCGTCAGGCGCCGAAACACTTTGATAACTTGGTCCATGAATCGCTTCACAACAGCATCACGAATATCTTCCTCGGTGACATCCTCCGTGATGCAGTTTTCTTCTTCTGTGATTAGAGGTTCCGTCCCGTAATTTAAAACCCAGGCATCATTCCGTATTTGTTTGATGGTTGGTCGCATATTTGGCTTTTTCGCAAGCATGCCCAAAATTAAGTCTCGTAATTCACTGCTTAGGTCTGTCGAGATTATAGGCTCATCGTAACATATCTTGGTGTACAGGTCCGGAATGCATTCATCCTCGAATGGGCAATATCCGTGTACAAAGCAGTAGAGTGTCACTCCCATGCTCCAAACATCGAAAGGAAATCCGCGTATGGCGATAGAGCTGTCTGAATCCACTGGAATACTTTGACGTTAATTGAGGTTACCAGCATCGCACTTACTTTGGCACGCTTCAGGGGGGCAAAATAAAGGGGACGTATTTTTGTCAAACAGCTTGTCATCTTCACCTTCTTCGAACATATGCGAAATCCCGAAGTCTGCAACTTGAAGAACTCTATGGTTTGTGAGAAGAAGGTTAGCAGGTTTGATGTCTCGGTGTATAATCCTATTTTTGTGCACTGCCATGGAATAAGCATTTTACACAAAAATGAGTCAAAGACACTCACGATATTCTATACCCAACAGCAGATCACGAAAGTATCGACGCGCTAGCTCTTCAGAGTATGGTCGCCTCGGCTCGTTCACCTTGATAGTCATGACGGGCCCTCGTTCACAAAGTTCAAAAACTGTTATGGCCACATATACGTTAGAAAACTGCAACCTAACAAACACCTCATGCACTCACACATGTACAGGTTATCCTCCTTCTCATCGTCAATCACCTCCACCAGTGCGTTGATGTTGGGGTGTTTGGACAGCTTCTTGAGAATAGCGATTTCCTTCCGAATCGCTTGCATAGGATCTGTGTCTCCTTCAAACGGAAACAAACGAGGGCCCTTGATCGTATTGCTCTTCCATCGAAATTTTTTTTGCAACTTCGACTTACTTATCACCTTGCACGCATAATAAAAATTGTCCTGAAGGTTCTTGCACAAAGTCACTGATCCATATGCCCCCGAACCAATGTCCCGAATAATTATATATTGATTGATTTTTCCTTGAATATTCGTATCTTCGATTGTATCTAGCACGTGGTGCAGCGAGTAAAAATCTTGCTTGTCATACACTATGGAGCTTTCCACGACTTGACGATGATGATGCTTCTCCTTACTTCGATTTCGTGAGCTAGGACCTCGTGAAACAGAAACTCGCTTGTTTGAAGTAGCGGATGATCCTGAATGACTGGTGAAAGACCTTGAAACAGTGGACCGACCGACTCGTTGCTGATCTTGACATAATGCAGAACGAGATCCACTATTTGATAGAATAGATGAACTTGACTGACTTGTGAAGGATTTTACACTTTGATCGATAGTTGTATTCGGATCCGTCATCGTAACCGAAGGACTTGCCTGGAGGTCCACGTAGGAGGAGTCAACTGCATTAGTTGCAGCATCTTGCCCATACAAAGACTTTCTGGACATCGTTCGAATGAACGACGATATAGAATGCCACGGTGTAATGCTTCCGGACGACGCTTGACGGGAGGCAAGATCCGGTAAATCATTTTCGTCAGGAGATTGCGAACAGCTAGTAATAAATTGCGCTGAAGCTGTATGTGATAATCCTCTGATCATATTTGGAGTTGTAGACTCAGAGAATTCACTCTGGCCAGTAAATATGGACCCTGTTGATCCCAAATTAACAGAGGGGCTTAAATATCCGTGATGGGATGCACTCTTCGCTCGTGCAACTAAACTTGATCTGCTTGGAAGACTATGGTATGATATGCTGAGGTTTCGGATAATGGTGGGGAATGGTTCAAGTGAGTTGTCAACATCAGTAGTGCCAGAAGAATCACAAACTGTAACGTTGAGTTCAGGAGAGCAAGGAATCACAGTCGAAGTGTTTTCATTTGAATCCTGAGTGGATTGTTCCTCAGTTCTGCTAGAAGTACTTGCTGGCACCGCAGTGTCAGACAAACTTGCGTGAGGGTTTGATACCAATCCATTTGAAATGCACCTTTTTTGTTCTACTTTTGAGACAGTGGCTTGTGATTGACGGGCACTATTTTCTGATCCGAAAAAGGAAGGACCTTGCATACTGACAAGCTTTAAGTTTTTAGCTCCAATTTTCTGAAGGTCAATACCAGAGGCTGGTAAGGTTTCAATTTCTGTCGTAGATACCTGCTTTCGAAATATTCTTGGAAGGTTTGTGGCAGTCTTGACCGATTTCATACTCGCTGAACGGGTAGAGAGCTGTTCTCGACTTTGAATAAATACGGTTCTCCATGATGTTAGAGACGATTGCTTGTCCAAGATTTCGCCAGTGGTCGGTTGAGTTGCAATTGGAACAAGCCCATCGTCATCAAATGAGCGAATTGGATCTCGAGCCCGCCGATGGCTGGAGACCTTCATGGTTTCATTCCAAGCAATAGATACTCTACTTCCAATTGAAAACGAGCTTTGAGATGAACTCCTCCGTGACTTGCCGATTTTATGAATTCCGGTAATGACTACACTTTCCTTTTTCTTCATTGCATCTCGGCGAATCAAAGTTACTGGTTTTATGAAAACATTGCTTTCTATGGAACTTGAGGAGGTCAACATGTGACCAAGCTCTTCATTTGAACCACGGTGATTTGTGGCATGGATTGTGTCATGATCCACACTATCTTGCGAATTAAGGGTGCGCGAGATTCCACACTTTTTGTCCACCGGTTGAAGAAATGTCTGGTTACACATTCCAGCAGCAACGGCCGCTACTTCTTCAATTGAATCATTGATTCTGATCTCAATGCCACAATACGGTGAGCCCGGGGTTTCGGCTTCCGCAATAGAAAATGAAGAGCTCCTCATTGCAAGTGTCTCATCTGAAGTGAAGGCCTCTGGCTCAATAACTTTGCTAAAAGTGCTCGTTGGAGATCCCTCTGGAGCAATATTCTTTTTGATGCTGCCTCTATGTTGTACGGGATCATATCTCCCAGCAGGCGGTTTCTGTTGTGAAGTTGATCTGATCGGCTGAGACTTTCCCTTCTTTAGGGTATTCAGAAGTTTCCCAAGAGTTCCAGAGACTCCCTTGGACAATAAGTTCCTTTCGTAGTCGGACGAGTCAGCCCCTGAACTTTGCTTGCTTCGGACACTCATCCGTCTGATTTGATCGCTGTTGCGGTGGTCCGCCATATTGAGACTCACCGAATACAAATGTACTCTATCTATCGTAAATGAAATTGTTAGAACGTGCTGTAAGTACCACGTAGGTCTTTTTTTTTGTCGAGGAAGTTACTGCGACAATGAGAAATGGGAGACAAAGGAGACATTGCCCAACTTTTTTATTCATCTCCTACAAAGAGCTAACTAGCTACATTGATGTCGATAGATTAAGCTTGCTCATACTGCGGCATATCATGTCTTTTATCCTTTTCAGGACCGCTTTTCCAGGCGCGACTGCGTCCCGTATTTCTTCGTCTGTGACTGGCTCCGTCACACAATTTTGATCTTCTGAAATCAAGGGATCCTTTCCATTATTCAAAACCCAGGCATCATTCCGTATTTGTTTGATGGTTGGTCGCA
>MU614992.1:0-22959 GCA_025201725.1 Chytriomyces sp. MP71 | reverse complement strand
TTACCTTCCAATTCCCTATCATTTGGTAGCACCAGAGGAATGTCCTCCTCTTCCGACATCCTTATGACCTCCAGCAAGAAGGCTGTCCACCAATGCTGGTTAGCCAGCCTTCTCTCCTATGCTTTCAGATCCAGTGGACACAGGGGGAGTGGAATCTGACACACTAGTCACAGAAGTCAAGGAAATGTCTCCTGATGACCTGAAATTCATCAAGATTATTCTTCACCTTATCAACCCTGATGACCCCAACAATTCAACAACAATCTGCTGCTCTTAAGGATCTCATCAGCCAGATCTCCAGATACAAGCTTCACACTTCTTTGTTGTGTTAACAAGTCTCATATAAGACTTTTGTTCCTACTCCACAGCTGCATCATTCACAAGTCACACTCCCTTGGCATTGCTATGAACAACTGGGAATGCAGCTATGAATAATCTCCTGCCACTTCCACTGCCAAGTTACATACCAGAAATTTGTCCAAACCTGTGACATCAACCAATGCCTCAAGAATGAACGCTGCCTTCCATACGGTCCTCTCAAGTTGCATTAAATGCCTCCTCATCCATGGCATACTTGCTCAATGGACTTCATGACAGAACTTCCCCTGACTAAATCAGGTAATGACCTCTTTTGGTAGTAGTAGATTCTCTCACCAAGCAGACTCGTTTAGTCCCATGTTGCACAACAGACTCTGCATTGCTGATCTTTCAAAAACAAATTTTCCTCCATCATGGCATACCTTTACATGACCATGACACCAAGTTTACATCTCAAGTTTGGCATACCCTCTGCAATTCCTTCAGATCACCCTCACAATTGCCACCATTGCTCATCCACAAACTGACAGTCAAACTGAACAAAAGAACAATTGGATTCTTTATCTCTATGTCACTTCATAAATTACCAGCCAGACAAAATTGCCAAGGTAGAATTCAGCATCAATGACACCATCAACTCAACCACTGGCCCCTCTCTATTCTTCCTTGAATATAGATGACATCCACACTCTTCACTGTGACTCTCTCAAGATCTGTGACCTCAAGGTTATGTATCAAGCTGTCAGGATCACATCTGCAATCATCAAGATTGTTGTTCAGTTGTTGCCAATTGCCAACACATCAAATCTCCATTCAAGGTCAACAATTATGTCCTCATCTCCCTCAAGGATTTCAAGCCAACAAATTTCTGTTACCAACTGACTGAAATACAAGATCATTGAACTTGTCAGAAAAGCCTCATCCTGCAAGCTCAACATTCCAGATACATGAGATGTTCACCCAGTTTTCCATCCCAAAAACCTATGCCTCTATTACTATGATCAGTACAAGCACCCTCTACATCAACATGCATCACAATTTCACATTATTGACAAAATTCTTCACCAATTTGAACTCTACAAAAAACAACAAGTTTAAATTCAGGGAAAAACCACCATCCAGTCTATAACTGTTGGATTGATGCTACTCCTGAACTTCTATGACAGCTACAAGAACAAAACTAAATACCTTTTACTTTATCATTGTGTACACTCTTGGAGCAAATTAAACAGAATAAACCTCAGATTAACTAATTCTGTGATGACCAATTTTGAACATTTCAAATTCCATATTTGCCACATATCAAGTATTTCAAATTTCTCCAACATTTCTTTCATTTAATGTATTCTCAAAGTTTCCACATTTATGAGTATAAGAGCAGACTTCTGATCCCCATAAACATCAAAGTTATATCTGGAATTTACTGTCTACAATTTATTGCTGTGAATAAGTACATTAATTTCAGATTCTCTGACAATCAATTTCGACCTTTTAAAACCTGTACTCGCCATAAACTAGTATTTCGAGTTTCTGACATTTTTCATTTACTATTTTTCTACATTCCAAGTATATGAGCAGACTTCGTCTGACCTCAATAATAACCATTGAGCTTATATCTGACCTTATATCTACAGTCTATTCTGTCACATTGCTCGTCAAAAAGTTTAAGTTTTGCACTATTATTTCTTTGAACAAAAGTCGAGTGAGTGGCCTTCTCCCGCATGATTGCATAGCTCCGTCATTTTCTTTCAGATCTTTGCTGTAACGGAAGTTGTAAAATATTCGGCCCTTCAATGTAAGGAAACAATGGAAAACTAACGAATTCACTTTCAATGGAGATATGGTCAATCTTCACCCGGCTCTCCATCTGAGAACGAGCTGCACGCTCTCCACACTCCCTACCGAAATCATAGCTGCGATCGTATCCCATCTGCCCTTCAACACTGTTCTCCTCCTACGTCGCACCTCCACGCGCCTCCTTCAAGTCATCAACACCAATGACCCCTTATTCCGCTTCAAGCAATACGACAGCATTACCACCTTTCTCACCGACGCAAGCGACGCCCTCCAGCGCCTCTTCTCGCGCGTGCAAGCGCAGAGTGCCTTCTTGCGACACCAGGGGCGAGGAAATCTCGGGGACTGGGTTTTGGGCCGAATGGTGCGATCGCGGCTTCGTATTGTCAATGGAGACGCGGCTGGCCCTGAAGCACCGAATCCGCTGGACGGAATATTATTTCAAGTGCTTTTCAAGAGCGAGACTGGATGCGATGGCGTGGGTCGCGTTCGGTTGACGGTGATAGAGAACTTTGGGATCGAGGGTGGCGTTCGTGTCTACGCGAAATCTTCCTTCACGATGAAGCCCATGGACATGCACGCACTTTGCAGTATGTTTCGAAAATGGGATCCGGGTTACGTTACACTGTTGGCCGTCAAAGACGGGTCGCTCCAGATTCACGATCAGTCTCCGACCACAAGCTCAACGCGATCTAGCTTATCCTCGTCCTCTTCGTCACCTCCCAATTACGAGACCAAAATTCTGTTTCCCAAGTCGATTTCGCGGAACGGTGGATACTTTGGGAATCCTGGTATGCGCTATATCCCTTGCGATTCTTCCTTATCCAAGAACCTACAAGCGATCTTTGCGGAAGAACTTGTGATTGAGTTTCTTGCAGACTGCACTGTTGGATTTTGTCCTGACACTGCTCCTCCACTGAAGCAGGATGGAGTTACTTTAGGGTCTTGGGATCCCTATGCATTTCACAGTCCACCGCATGATGTGACTGTCAGAACGCTCCATAAAAATAACTCCCGTGAATTTTCAGCAGGTGGAGCCGAGAGGGGGGAAATTTCAGTTTGTGTGGTGGGAGGAATTCAAGGTTCTGGCTGCCACGTCAGCCTTTCACAGACTTTTTCATATTTAAGAATGTTGGCCTTTCGCTGGAATGAATTATATAATTAAAGTGAAGAGTGCAGTTTTGTGCAGTTTTGTGCAAATTGTATATGGAGACCTGTATTTGACCATGAAATCAAAAGCCAGAAAAGGGACGTATCATTTGTCGAAGATGACAGTAAGGCCAGCGCCGAAAGTCGAAAGCCAGCAGTACTTCGACGAGAATGGTATCGTAACCCTTTAGTTAGGGAAGCCATGACTCACTCGCATGATTGAGTTGCCGCCGGTGGCTTTGGCGAGTGGTCAACTGCGGATCAAACAGCGAGCGCTTCATAATGGATAGGCGAAAGTCTACATCTGTTGAGCCAGGGCACCACCACATGCTTCGTCTGAATATTCACTGGCTCGGATTATCCTTCTTTTGCCCTCCCTCCCGAATGAATTGCGATCACAACTCCAGAAAACTATGAGACATGGCCTACCAGAAATTTTCCTTCGCTTATAACGCACAATAACAGTCAAGCTTGCATCCTGATCCTTGAAACGTTTCTCCATCTGAATTTCAAAAAACCTACAGCACATAATAAATCCCATCAGACGGGTCCAGTAGAAAGTCATGTCTCTTTGAGAAAATGCGCTTCTCACTCTATGAACTCGTTGACTCCTCCCATAACCGTTTGCGGTACTCAAACGCATCAGCACGAAAAAGAAGCATGGATAACTCGTCATCGCTGATGAATGAAAGTATCATGAGCTTGTTTAAAAAATGCGAAATACTATCCCTCGAAAGGAGCTATTTTCTGCCACATTCTCAGCTGGGAGACCTTTCCAGACACCAAATGACATATCGAGGAATGTCCACTGGTGCGCCTTGTCTAGTGGAATTCTTCCCGCTATTGCTACTTTGAATCCAGGTATAGGCATCGCCAAGCAGTTTGCCATTATGCACTACAAACAAGGCCTTTTTTAATGACATACGAAAACGAATGGACAACATCACGAAAGAATGAAAGGCGTATCTGATGCAAATGAATTCACAACTGAAGCATGCAATAAAAAACGTGGATGAAGTCATGTCCCAGAAAGGCGAGCTGGCGGCTGGGACGTTGGATGAGGCGGTTCCCGTGTACCTGGCTAGCAATGGGGCAGCCGATGAGTTCTCGGTCATTTCGGGCCTACCGCATCGCAATGAAATTGGAGAAAAAGAACTTGTTCAGTTACTGCTTACATTAGCGAAAGAAAATTACACAAACATGGTTGCAATAAACGAAAAGAAAAAAGTTATAGCAACGCGCACAGCCACCAGCGAAAAACAATCAAAGAAGAGCGTGCTGGCCGTCAATGCGCTCGGAAATACAAACACAACCCTGACGAACCACCCCTCCATGTTGTGGTAGACACTGCAACACGTGACCGATCTCGCAGGCGTGCAGGGCGCACGTTTGGTCGAACCGCGACACGTCGAGTCACCACAATAGCACGCTAGCCGCGTGGGAAATGACGTGTAGATGATGGTGCAGACTCCAGGCGCTACCCTCGGGCGGACGCGCTGCGAGGGTAAGGGGCAAGACAACATGCCAGGCTGCGAGGTTAGCCGTTATGGTGCTGACCTCGCACTGTGCATCTCGGGACGGGGGTGGAGTTGTGGCGAGTGGGGTACGACGGGGGACGGTGAGCAGTACCTGTGCACCCGGGCCAGTTGATGAAGTTGCTGATGCGGCCGAGGAGCTCACAGAGACCGACATGGTGACCAAGGTTGGCAATATCCGGGGTATCGGACGAGGGAAAGGGCGTATCCCATTCTGTGTCATCCTTACAGTTTTTCTCAAATAGGGGATAGTTTCAACGAACCATCATCAGAAATGGCTGTTGGGCGACCCTCCACAACGCTCGTGTACCGATCCCGCAAATACAAGCAGAGTGGATGCATTTGACTAAGCTGGTGCTGAAGCGAGCGGGGTGGCACGCTGTAGCGACCACAGGATGGATTCCATTTTTCTTGCTCAAAGTCCGGTTGAATGGATGGATTAGGGTGGAGCACCTCTCGTGCAGATGATCCGTTGTGGATGGAGGGTGAGCAAGGCGATGGTAGTGTTGCCTCTGCCTTATTCTCCAGTGAAGCCGACTCAACTGCACTCGAGTCTCGCGCTTTGGCAGCAGGAACATGATATGCCACTGCACCTTTGTCGCTTGCACTTGCAAGCTGAGCATCATGATCATCGTGTTAACAGTTAGTCAGGGCAGGTGAGAGCCTTCCTATGCATCGGTCTTAACTGTCGCACGCCCGGGTGCTGCAGCTCCGCACATTGCCAACCCCGTCCCCACTGCCACTGCCACTGCCACCGACCGAGTGCTTTCCATTGCAGGCTTCCAATCAAACGAGAAACGAGAAAATTCAGAGGAGGCCCAAATCCTGAAAGTGCATTTCCTTCTCCTCCCATTTGAACTTGGAGTGCTGTCTGCTTGCTTCCGGAGCCAGAGTGAATCAGTGCACATCCCAGTGACTGCATTGTGTCCCATGCCGAGATTGAAGCCCTGACATCATGTGCTCTCAGCTGACCATTTAGTGAAGGAATTTCTGTGACATTTTTACACACGAATGGTTTACTCTTCTCATCAAAGTGGGTTGTCTCAAAGCTCCATAGCTCACACTGTTTTCGAAAGAATTCGTCCTGTCAGGGGATCGGTAAGAAGTTCGATGCAAATACAGGGCCAACCAGACGTGGCTGCGCTGAACCACCAACCACAGCTGGACCGTGAGACACAGCGGATCGTGTCCCTGTGTCTGCAGCGAGACCGTGACTCTGCAATTGTGCAAGAGCTGCGCACCGAGCGCGAGCTGCTCTTGAAGGAGAGGGAGGCCATCGAGAAGGCGCTGCAGAGTGTACACCGTGATCTCGAAGAGGTTGAACGGATCTTGACTGTGTTATGCCTACCTCTAATGACAACCTGTGTAGGTGGCGTCCGCCGAAGCATCGCTGGCAGAGACGTGCCAACAGACGGAAAACCAGATCGCCAAATTGACGGACTCAGACTCGGAGTACGAGCGGCTCAGACGCGTGGTGAATCTTGTTCGTATTCAGACTGGATGGCGGCCTGTCGAGACGTATCAGGCTGCGCTTGACGCTGTTCAAAAGAAAAGACTCGACGAGAAGAGGATCGCGTCTTCGTCTTCGCCTTCTTCGCTTGCTGATGGTTCTGCTTCTGCTTCTGGGAGTAAACGCAGAAAGAAGTGATTGGAAGGGTGTATTTGAACAGTCTGACTAATCAACAGTTCAGTATGAGAAATGTCGCTCTCTGTCCGTCTCGGCCTCCCCCAGTAAACCTCCTGCGTCGCTGTCATTATACATGTTATGGTAAAAGATCCCTGGCGCGTGCCGTTGTCACAGTCAGCCGTCTTTGTGCAGCTTTTTTACCGTCATGTCGCCTAAAACTCTGGATACCGCGTGATTTACCAAGACTTGGGCGGCGTCAGCGATAGTGGAACGAAATTTGCTAATTTCATGATTGAAGATTGCGTGCGCAACCAAATTTGCTCTTGTGGGTGTGAAAAGCCGGGTCGTCTTTGTTGGGAACTCGTGGACCATGGTAGTGCCGGTGGGGTTTGCGATGCACCAATCCGACGTGATCGCGGCCGTTGTCACTCTCGGTGGTTTCTGTCGGGATATGCCTGCCGGCAAGCGGCTGGGCTGCTATTGAGCTTCCAAATTGACGGTGCCTTGTTCGCACTTCAAACGCGTACTTCCGCCCCCTAACGCCGCTCCCCTTCAATCATTGTGGGGGTAAACCGTCTGGCTCAGCTCGTTCAAGGGTTTCTTTGCGCCCCCACCTCCAGACATGGGCGTTTACTATGCCGCTGTCAAGGCTCAAATGCAAGTGCGACAACGCGGGCATCATGAAGGAGCCCCTTTCCGCCAGCAAGTGCAGCCGTGTCGCTTCTGATGGAAGCAAGGACTCGTATTTCAAGGATCCTGCCGCGGAGTTGGATTTTACTACTAATGAGAATGTTGGAAAGAGTGCAGATTGCAAGTGATCAAGAATGGCGTCGGACATTATGCGCAGAGTGAGGCTGTGGACGAGAAGTTTTGGGTCGTGGTCGAGTTTGTTTCAACTCTGTAATGCATGGATACCTTTCCAATACGAACTGACATGTGGCACTCGAATTTCATTTCAAGTGCCACAACGGCATTCTCAGACCTTTGCAAACAATAGAGTCCAACAATGGGCGCGACAACATTGTCGATACATCCATTACCTGATGCAGACGAGGGTGCGTATGCATTATGGGGTACTCATAGGGTACTTGGGCTCCGGAGCGGGTCGGAGCCTTGCTGACCACCTTCCCAGACACACAGATTGGCAACTCGCCCTTCGTGTACGGATACTACGGCCTGGAGGAGACCTTTCTGCGGTAATCCGTTCGCCCACCCTTCCTCAAGCTGATCTGCTCCACAAACTCCGCAAAGAGGAATGGTGTCCATCCACACCAAGGCTACCTCGCTCTCGATCGCAACTCTGTCTGTCACGTTCAAGGGCCTCCATCGCCTCAGCTACTCGAACGAACACGGCGAACGTGTCTGCACATCAAAAACACTTGTTTCCGTCACAGAGGTTCTGCTCGGCAACGAAGCGATCTCAGGTAAGCAGCTGCACATGCATCATTCTCGCCCTGAATGAGTGTATTCCTAATACCTCGATGCAGCCCAAACTATCGACATTCCTTTCCAGCTCGCTCTGCCCGAACCCCCTGCAAAATACGCTCCGCTCGTAAAGACAGCAGTTCGAACTGCAAATCTTCTCCCGCCGTCTGCAAAGACTAGCGGATATACAGTCTACAATTTGCCTTTTGATACGGCCGTTGAATATACATTGCATGCTGAGCTCATTGAGCACGCTACACCATCAATACTGAGTTTTGTTGTAGTCCAGACTCCACCTTCAACAAAAGCTAGAGTTGAGGTATGATAAAGAATGGAATTGGTAATTCGTCCCTTAAACGCGTTTGGATTATTTCATTTCCAGGTCACCCCATTCCTCGTGCATGATGCCCGACAACTTCCCATCATTTTGCAGCCGGATTCAAAGCGATGGCGAAGCGCTCCAGGTGATTCTCCTGTGGAATACGAGCTCGAAATTGGTGCAACGACGATTGGCCCGAATGATTCTTTCGAATTCCGATATCGACTTGCCGTCGCTCGTGATGCGGCAGCAAAAGGAGTCAAAGTCAAAAAAGTCTGCTTACTCCTGCGCGAGCATCGCTCGTTGGGCACGAGTGTCCGGTCCATTGTTCCACCGCAGTACAAATGCGTGCGAAGTTCGACCGAAATAACGCGGTGGGAGTTTGAAGAAACAGATCCTCCGAGCGCGAATGATTTAATGGCTGCAGATGATGAATTTGATGATCAGGCAGGCAATGTGGCTTTCAAAGATTTTGCATTTGAGATTGAAGGTGATGGGGATGTGAGAAGCGATACTGAGGCTCTGCAACAAGATTCTCTAAATCTCGTGTCATCGTGGTCGGGTAATGCGGGACTTCGAGAAACAAATTCAACTTCTGGCGGTAACCCGATTCTGACTTCCGAACGAGTCGTTTCAGTCAATGTCAAAGGGGACCCGTCATCGAACAGCTTACCATCATCAGATAAAATGGATCAAAGAGGAGAGCAAACTCTTTATCAGACCCGCCTCCAACAGCTTCAAGCTCCCTCCTCAGCAAAAAGTCCCCGATTGAACGGCCGAAAAATCAAATTCCAAACACGGCAGATACGCAGCAAACATTTCAACTCAGCCGCGCAAAGGAGCGGGAACCTCTCTAAAAGTACAGACCACGTTGAACTCACCGAACTCCGCCCACGTCGCAAGCTTGCCGACGGAATGACATTCTTCACCCCGTCCCATCTTCAAAGCATCAACGAAAATACGTACGACGTACCGCGCGCACGCGGCGGTTTTTCGGACGGATGGAGCGGCGGGCCGGGTGGCGATGGACTCTATGTTGAAAATGAAGTGACCATCACCATGCCTCCCCTGTCCAGTCTGATGCCGTGCAGCTTCAAGGCGCCTGATGCCACGCTTCTATACCCGGATCCACACAATGGATTTTATGCGACGGTACCCTATGTTGAGGTGAAGCACACACTGCAGGTGCGCATTGAACTGCACAAGGTGGAAAAAGCGATTGTTCATGAATGTTGGGCGGTAGTGACGAGCGTTGGGAAACGCGAGTGCGATGCTGTCTTGGACAATCGGATTGATTTGATGCCGACATTGGACTATGATAAGGTGTTTGGAACAGATGTATGGGTGCCTCCGTATCAGAAAGTGGATCCATTTATAGACGGCAGGCCTGGAAGAGGAGGTTCGGAGGAAAACGTGGAGGAGGGAGGGGATGACTTCTTCGGAAGTCTCAGAGTTAAGAGCCTGCCACCGGTTCCTAAAGCGGGTCCTTCTTCTTTGTACGAACGTGCCCCGCCGCCACTTGAGACAGATGCGGTCTTCCCACCCCGCTCCCGGTCAGCGAGTCTTGCTCCCTCCCTGTCGGGATACCTCAGCAGCTCACCTCATCCACCTTCCCTTCTGGGAACGCCGTTTACCGCTGACAACTACTTTCAAAAACGCCCCTCCATTAGTAGCATTCTCAGCTTCACTTCCTTCAACTTGCCCAACAACGCGCAACTTTCACCAAACCCTAGCGACATTGGAAGTGGTGACGAAACCGACGACCTGCACGCGTCCACTGACGGCGGCAACGACAGCGACCCGGACATGCTTCAAACGTTGACTGTCGATACGCCATATCCCATGCCCTTCGCTGCCTCAACCTCCTCTGCCATCGTCAAACGATCCAAGTTACACCACCGTCCTGTTGTACAAAAACATATCCCAACTCCCATAACAACGCTTGGCACACGGTTGGTCCCACCTCCGCGGCTCATGAGCGCGCACAGCCTCATTGCGAGCGATGCCAGCGTGGCTTCACAGGATCCGTCCAATCAGCGGCTGCTGCAAGAGCTGCAGGCGTATAAGCGCAACATGCATTACCCTCAGAAGAAGCAGGATGAGAGTCCACAGACTTCTGAAGGTTTTGATGAAGACGAGGTCGAGATGAGTGCCGGTGGGACAGAGCAATCTGGACTTGTGAGGCATCCGCTGCAAGGTGATGATGAAGTGGAAGCAAGGAGGCGAGTCGCTGCTTTGAAACCGCTGTCGGAGCAGATGGAGACGGGGGTCGTTCTTTCAGATGAGGTATATGGAGGAGGAGCCAGCGTGCCTTCGACAAGCACCAACAAAACTGCGCTTGTATCCGACGGAGAACTCCCGCCATCGTATGATTCCACATAGGCATGCAGCGACTGTCCTTCACTGTACATTTTGGTCTCAGATCCAATAAACTCGCCATCTCTTGCTTTTTACACTTGCACAGCATAGCAGTAATTATTGGACTCTATTACGAAGAAACACCATAGTAACAGAAAGGACTCTTTTTTTTTGAGTCCTCTTTACTTCCGTACCGTATTGAGTAATTCGAGAAGATTATGATTCATTGAGCTTGTTAAGTCGGTTGGACCAAACTACCCGACAGGCGTATTCGTACTGAGACTTGTGAGCCACGCACCATTGCAACTTTGCTGTAAAGCATTTAAAGCGTGCATGGTCATATTCTGCCACCACCAGATTGTCGGAGTCTCAGGGTGCGGACAGTTGTACACTTGCCAAAAGGAAGCACACTCACTATGCGCAAACTCCATGTACCTTGCAACCGCCTGATACTTCACCCAACCTGCTTTCGTGGTCGTAGTAGCATGCGTCGTGTAGCGTCGCCATTTTTTGGCCTCGTTGCGGCTCCCTTGCTGCAGCCTCACAGGCACGTATCCCTGGGTGAGCTTCAAGGGCAATCCGCTGCGTCTGCGCAGGCCACCGCTGATGGACATGTAGGAGATGCTGGTCAAGGTTGTGGTGGTGTCGGAGAAGATGGTCAGAACAAGTTGGCCAAAGGCATACCCAATGGATCCGTCACTGGGTCCGACGAAGAATGAAAGGTCGCAGCGTTATTTTAAGAATGTGTATGGAATAGTCTGATCGGTGAGGTCTGCGTATGTGGCAACTCGTCAATCAAATGAAAAATCCTCCTTGTGGACTTGCCGGTCGCAGTCACAACCATGTTCGCAGTCATATCCACTGAGCGGAGCTTCTAGAGTAGTACCCGGGTTGAATTTGGTCGATGTGCCCGTGAGGGGCACGGCTCCGCCCCACTCAAAATGGTCGACAGCTCCTGTTTGGCTGTTGCAGTGGCTTGCTTCTCCATGTTGGTGTCACTCAATTGAGGGACACTTGCTGGATTTGGCGGATCAGCGCTGCCAAAGAAGCCAAGGCTCCAAGTGCGGCGGCAGTTGATGTTGGTGTGGCGCCACTGTCAAGTGGTGGTGGCATCGTCAACGGATGTAAATGTGTTTCCTGAAAAGATGCTGTTTCCCACGGGTGCGGAGGTCCGTTCTGGAGAAAATGTTCCCAGCGCAGATCTTTCGTGATTAGGAAAATTTGCTTGAAGGTTTGTTTGGAGGGTTTTTGAGGGTTTGGCTTGGGTTAAGTTCAGAAACTCGACCTGTCAATCGATCGAAGCAGCAAATTTCGCAACTGCACCTTAAGGAATGTCCAATGCCAGGTACTTCGTGCGGAAATCTTGTCAGTTTGAGAAGCGTAAGCCAAAGCTTGACGGCTTACTTGAACTTGCTCGAAAAGCCATAATCAATTCACTGTTCTCTTACTCTACCTTTTTCTATGGTTTCTGATAAACGAGATCAATTGGCAATTGTTTGGGTTCAACGTGACGGGTCCGACAGGGGTCCAAAAACCTGCCACAAACTCAGGCCAACAGCATGCCACAGCCCCACAAGCGCAAAGGTTCAGCCATGCGGGCGGCAGACGCGTCGAGTGGAGAGACGCTTACGTTAGACGTGTTTTCGGCGTATTTGACGGACCCTTATTCGTTGCTGCCATCGTCGACCCTTCCAGTTCCTAAGTCATCGGTTCCTTGTTGCACTCCTCCAGCTGCTCCGTCGGCTTTTATTCATTCACTGCAAACAATCGACCCGTCTTCAGCAGCATACACACAAATCGCTACGCGCCCAAGGCACCCTGTTTCCATCCCACTCGAGCCAATGCTAAACTTGCATCCGCGCGCCCTCTCCCGCGCTTATTCAGCAATCGAATCGCACGCGTGCGCGTCACCCGTTTCGTCGATCGCGTCGTATTCAGAGCGTGATTTTGACGCTTCAAAGCTGCATTCACATCGGGACAGTTTCGTTGACGCTTTCGGGCCCCCTGTGCGCAACAGTCTGCCGAGGAACTCTAAGTTACTTAGGCCAGGACTATATCAAGTTGGGGGAGACCATATTCCAGGTTGGTACCCGTTGTTTTGACGACTTCACAAGTCTGCTCAGACGCCTGCAAACAGCCGCCGCGTTTTACGCCAAGAATTTACGAGCGTCAGACCGAGGCAATCATCAGCGGGTGTCTGCGCGTTTAAGCGGAGTGCGGGGAAGACGCATGGGCGATGAAGCAATGTGTGTACTCTGAGTGGTTTTCCGAGTGTGTGTGTTGTTGTTGTTGTTGTTGTTGTTGTTGTTTGTGTGTGAGGGTGTGTGTTTGTTCGACAGACGGGCGAGCAAGTGTTCAAAGAAGACCGGTGTTCGAGATGTTCGACACGCCCGACAACGACACGGGTTCATCATCTCCGAGAACCCTGTCCCCGTCTTCGCCATGCCAGCGTCTCCAGCTGCCGCGGCACCGTCGTCGGCGTCTGCATGTCCTGTGACGCGGCCCACCCACCCTCCACCACCACCACCACCACCACCCCCAGCGAGCCCCAGCCCCAGCCTCATTCCCCCACGCTGCCAGCCACTCCAGCAGCCACCCGGGCATGCAGCCCAATCCCGTCACAACCACCACGCGTTTCCCGACACAATCCATCTCAACGCAAACGGATCGCCGCAGCTCCCATCGTTCAGAAACATCCTCGCCATCGGGTCCTCGCACTCCCAGCAGCAACATTCAGCCATCCCGCAACAGTTCAGATGCCCTTACTCAACCATATGCGCAGCAATGTTCTCAGCCCCGGAAGACCTGCAGCTGCATCTGATCGAAGAACATCCCCTTCAGCCCACTTGTCGGCCAAAAATGACTTCAATACCGTCATTATACCCAGATTCCGTTCCATCGCAGCGTTCAGAGACCTTTTCAGAGAGGGCTCAGTTCGCGTCCCATCACGTCCTGACTGGGCAACCGCTCTTCACAGGTTGGAGATTTTGTACCCCTCATTTTACTACAATGTTCTTCTTATCTTAATGGATTACTTCTTCAAAGAGCCCAATTCTGACGCATCAACCGCTTCTGATCCTTTCACAATCAGGTGCGTTCAAGTGGTTGCCTGATCGTTGAACACTCCAAGCCACTGAACACACCACTTGTGTCACCCACCCAGCCAAATCAATTTCATACCCACTTATGACTCAAAAAAGTACAATTGCACAGAATGCAGCAAGACGTTCGCTTCGCGAGCAGGACTTAAGAGCCACATCCTGACGCACACCGGTCAGCGCTCCTATCCTCCGTATTTCTTAACTTACTCGATCGCCATTGGCTCATAATCAAAATCCAGGCGAGAGACCATACGCATGCAGAGAGTGCGGTAAATCGTACACGACCAACAATCGGCTCAAGGTGCATTCGCGTATTCACACGGGCGAGCTGCCTTACATGGTTTCTCCCTCTTGCGCATCCTCGCCACCTGTCTCTAACGCGTTTCGGCAGTGTGACTTTCCCGGTTGTGAGTTTCGAGCAAAGCAAAAGTGTTCATTGACGCCGCACGCGCTGAAACATTTGTCTGAGGATGCGCGGCGGACTGTGTTGTTGGAGAAAAAGCGCACAATTGCGTGTCCCTTTTGTGGAAGGCTGTAAGTCCTTGCAATCGATTCCTCTCACACTTGAGAAAAAATCTAATGTCGAGCCCCAGATACAAAAGCAACAAGAGCCTCGATCAGCATTGTGGCAAGGAACATAAGAATGATATGAGACGAGTGGAGCCAGCTTTGTCGGGAAGCGGGAGCGGGGTCGATAGATTGTTATCCACTGAATAACCTCTTGAAGAATAACCACTTGAAGATGGTGGACCCATATCCTTGCTACAGGCTGTTTATTGCATCATGCGTTACTTTTACTTATTGAGCAGTCTGGCACCTCTAGAGAAATATACAACAAGGAGTTACACCACCACACCGTTCGCAACGCCCCTCCCATGCTCTTTCCAACAGTGCTGTTCCAAACTTGTCTGACTCTTGTAAACTCTTTCACAATGCGCGCACAAAATGCTGCGCCCTCCCCTCCTGGCGCGCATCTCCTTCCGTGTCCCTTCATCCAGATGGCGCATCATATGCGGTTTGAGGCTGCACTTTTGCGTGGTACGGTATTCGCAGTCTGGAAATGTGCATGCATAAGGGCGTTCGTTTGTGTGCGAACGCATGTGGACTTTGAGTCTGTGTTTGCGGGGAATGTGATTGTTAGGCATGATTTGGAAACATAGTTGAGCAACAAGCAAACGAATTACCTGTTATTTGTCGTGTACGCTTTAACGCAGCCGGGATACTCGCACGGGAAAGGGCGTTCGCCTTCGGTCATCCGAGAAGGTTAGCTTGGTCTAAGGGGCACACCACACAAACCGGTATGCGTTACATGATGAGATTTGAGACCCGCTTGCGTGGGGAACGTCTTGAGGCATCCGTCGTATGTGCAGGAAAACTTGCGTGGACGCTCTGTGGAACGAAAGCACCCGTCAGTCCCATTCCACAAAAGTTTCAGAAAAACAACAACAGCAACAAACGATGGTTACCGCGATGCAGAGCCTTTTCTTTCACAGGTGTCTGAGTGAGTGCCACTGCGCTGAGCAGATTCAACGCAAAACCCGCCTTGGATTCCCCCACCGCCTCTTGCATACTGCCGGCATTCGACGCTGGGGATGGTGAGGCCTGGATCCGTTCCATCGGCAAACCATTTTCTAGTTTATGGCGGTTTGACAGGCTGCCGACAATTTCCGGCAGTCTAATTTGAAATCCATTTGGTGGGTACGATTCGTTTGGCGGTTCATTTCCGAAACCTAGAGAAGATATGTCTTCATCAGAGCAGAGGTTTGAGATGCTTAGGCGGGAGGGCTTGACAGCATGATTTTGTTCAGCCAGTGCGGCTGGCAGAGGAGGCGGCGTGAAGAATGTTGGCGAAGCAGTGTGGTATGGCAGTGGTGAAGAAAACGTGGCCATCACAATTGGTCCACTGCTGATGGAAGACGGAGGCGAGGGCAGCACGTCTGCGGTTTTTGGAAGAGGTTCAAAGCGGGTGGCGTGCGAAACCATGGTGACGAAGCGACTTTCAAAGTTTGGACTGCGAGTGACAACAATTTCCGTTTCATGGTTCTTGGATGCCAACACAGACGGCAGCTGTTGTTGTTGTTGCAAGACTGCCTGCATCGAGAGCGGCATTCGCTGAGAAGTGGTGGGCTCATTGGACTGCGCATCCCCGTGACAGAGGGAGCCCAATCGAGCGTATCCAGTATGTGGCAACATGGCAGGCAGTGCCCTTAGACTCAGATGGTTGTGGCCAGGCTGAATTGCTGGAGTGAAGTTCCTGTGATAGTCGAAACCAATGTTCGCAAAAAAAAATTTCGGTCAAAAACAGTTGTTCAATTTATGACCCAATTTAAGCTAATTTTTGATCTTGTTAGATATTTTATGCATTGCCTCCAAACGAACATACGTAGCCCTTCTCCATATACAAGTGATATCGGGAGGGCGAAGGGTCTTCATGTGCTGGAAGCTCGTGCATTGGATCAGTTGCAGCCTTCTCTGATCCACTACGCTTTTCCCCTCGCACCTGTTTTAGGTTGATTAGAAGGGGAAGGGTGTCTCATCTGCCAATCTCCTTCAAAACCGAATGCAGGCATCACTCGCTGTCCTCGCTGCCGCCTTCGCAGCCGTTGCAAAGGCGCAAGCCTTGTTCCAGGGCGACTCCTGTTCGCTTAATATTCCCAACTTCAATGCTGCCAACGTTGCAATCCCTGTCGCAAGTATGACTTCACCTGCAGCCCCGCATTCTGCCATTCGCTAACCTTGAAACCAGACGGCAAAGTGGACTACGTCAACGGCGCCATGGTCATGACGCTGCAGCCGCCCGCCAACCCGCAGGATCCTGCCGCACCAGGTCTCTCGGCCATCGGTTAGACAGACCCCTTACTTTGAACCTGGATCACAATCATTTATGCACGCACAGCTACCACCACGCTCTCGCTTCTGTACGGAACTGTGGAAGCTCAGGTGCGCTTGGTTTTCCTCCCTGGTGTCTCGTTGTTTCTGACTGGCATTGCAGGTTCAACAATCCTCCATTGGAGGTGTGGTCACCTACGTGACTCTCATCAACCACACTTCAGCGGACGAGATAGATTATGAGTGGATCGGGAATGAGCGCACAACGGTGTGGACAAACTTTTTCTACAGGTACCCCTCGCTTGGCTGTTCTGCCTCGAAAGCTTATCTAAGGTACCCAAAAATTGCAGAGGCCGTAGAGAGAGGGACGCGACAACAAAGGACGAAATTTGGTCCTCCAAAGTGGTGCGTTCAATGATTCGTAGCTTGTACATGAAAAACGCACCTGATAAGGTTCACGAAAATAGCCTGTGACAAGCGACACCCGCGACAACGTCCACACCTACAAAATTGACTGGACTCCTGATTATATCCAATGGTCCATTGACGGGACAGTCACTCGCACCCAATTTAAAAACGAAACTTTCGAAGCTGCAGGAACTGGCGACGGACTCGCTTACGATCATTATCATTACCCAGACACTCCTATGACTGTCAATTTCGGTATCTGGAACTACCAAGGACCCCTGTGGGCAAATGGACCCATCGATTGGACAAAGCAAACAACTCCATTAAATGCCTCCTTCCTGTCCCTCAAAGTGACTTGTTACAACGGTCCTGCGCCAGTTACGAACGATCCCGTTGTGGTTCCGGCGGCCTCGGACGTGTACGTGAGCTCCAAAATGATTCAGAAGGCTCCGGCTACCACTGCACCCGTTCCGACCACGGTGCTTGGAAGCGCCGTTACAGCTGGTGCCGCGCCAACGGTCTCTGCGTCGAGTGGGGGTGCATCAACTGTGTCGGTGGGCCTGACTGCGCTTCCGCCAAAGACGAGTGCTACTCGCGGCCTTGTTCTTGGGTTCTTTGCTTCCATTCTTGCACTGTTGTTTGCGTGAATGTGAATGGATGATGTTGGGAGGACAATATTTTGTATTGATGCTCAGTTTCTCTTCCTCATGAGCCAAAGAAAATCTCATAGCCTATATTTGGGGCAAAGACTCAATATCGGAGAAAAACTTCAAAATCGCGACTTTCCTGAAACATGAAATTCCCGAAGTGATTGTACCCTCCGTGTCCTTTTCTCCCAGGCGGCTGTTATTACCCACCACGTCACGGCTTAATCCTGCACCGACGGTGCTTGGCGTTGCAGCCTTTAAGACAGTGCTCTCCAGCAATGCAGCTTCGATGTAGCCAGTATCCTTGAACTGGGTAATATTCGTCTGCTGCTCCGTTCGGGCGGTGATCTGGTTTCCTTTAACTTCCAGACTTGGAAGCTGATGTAGCAGGGGGGAACAAGGACCACTGAATGCCGTCATTAGCTGCATACAAAGCCAATTTGGCTAAGTCTCAAGGGTGCGCTGGTGCGATGCTTTGGTATGTGCCTTTCCCTTTCTATTGTGCAGCCAGCGATCGCATACTTGATATAGAGAGCTCTCTCAGGATTACAAGGGTCAGTTGGTAAATACAGCTCACATTGGTTAGTTGCCGAAGGGTGTTGGCCAGTGATTGAATTTTTCTTTGCTTCTCCGTCTAAAGTAAATGAATGGAACTTGTGTTTTAACGTGTGCTTATTCTAATCGAAAGGTCTACCAGTGCCTTCTTCGAGCAATACGCCTCTGTGGCTTGACACCTAACCTGAGAACGATGAAGGAGGGAGACGTACTTGATTCGGCCATACAATTGGTCAGTCAACAACCTCCACTTATGCGACTTAACCACCAACAAACCAATTTTGTGTCTCAAGATATCGAATAACATCTTATAACGTGGGACAAGCGGGATGAATCAGTATTTCGCTCTCTGTTGTGGCGTAGTTGCGAATTTTCAGAAAGTGAGTACGCCATCTCGAAGCGCCTCTCGTGGCCGAGCCCATCCGCATCGAAATCGCCATCGCACGTCATCAAACATCGCCTCGTACGACTCGATGGATATTTCGAGCTGCTTCGGATGTATTATGATAGACGTGGGATGGAGTTGAATGGGGAAGTGGATCGACATGTCCGCGACCTGGTCGGCTCGAACTCCATAGTCGAATGCAGGCCACTATGTTGCCTAGACCATATTATGTCTCTTATGCGCTTGGCTTCGAGGTGGTTGCGTGGGAATCGGATTCAGGATGGGTGGCGCGCAAGGGCGAATGGTCTGCTTTCATCCTGCGCGTTATCCAAGCATTCTCGAATTCTACCCGGAGAAAGAAGGATATTGACTGTTCGTTCCTCCATAGTGGGTCGTCGTCCAGCTCGTTGCTACCGTTACTGCAAGAACAAGCCTTACCCCAAGTCTCGCTTCTGTCGTGGTGTCCCCGACCCCAAGATCAGAATCTACGACTTGGGTCGTAAGAAGGCCACTGTGGACGAGTTCCCCCTCACCATCCACCTTCTCTCTGACGAGTACCAGCAGATCTCCTCTGAGTCTCTTGAGGCTGCTCGTATTTGCGCCAACAAGTACATCACAAAGACCTCTGGAAAGGACTCCTTCCATATGAGAATCCGCGTTCACCCCTTCCACGTTATTCGTATCAACAAGATGCTTTCCTGCGCCGGAGCCGATCGTCTCCAACAGGGTATGCGTGGTGCTTTCGGTAAGCCCACCGGAAAGGTCGCCCGTGTCAACATTGGCCAGGTGCTCGTGTCCATCCGTACCAAGGACTCCAACAAGGACGTTGTGTACGAGGCTCTCCGCCGCTGCAAGTACAAGTTTGCCGGTCGCCAAAAGATCATTGTCTCTGACAAGTGGGGTTTTACCAAGCTGACCCGTACTCAGTACGCTATCGACCGCCAAGCTGGTCTCCTCCAGCCCGACGGTTGCTACGTCAAGTACTTGGCTGAGAAAGGTCCTCTTGAGAAGTCTCTCCTAGCCATGGAGAAGGCTCAGTCTGCTTAATTCCACCCTCCTTTCCCCTATTATATACTTGTCACTGGTTGTGTCGTTGCTTTATTATAAGAACTTCAGTTTGAGTAATAAACGGCGCGGGCCATCTCGTTCAATGTGAAATTCGAGAGTCTCGTAAGTGTATATTCAACGTCACTTCGACATCAATGTTGTATTCATAAAAGTCGGGGCAGCGCAAATTGAGGTGCATCCGAATTGAATTTTCCATAACTGGTCAATTTGTAGCCAACCGTCAGGTGAGCCTTGTGGAGATATCCTAGCAATTGGAAGGCGTGCAGTATGTTGCTGTGATGCAAGATGGCAACGTGTGTGCGAGGGCGGTTGGTGCGGACACCGTCCTTGTCTTTGTGACAAGGAATCTGTTTCATTCTGTTGGAGTGGCTGTCTCGCCTCACCCGACCTTCTCTTCACAAAACGCTGATCACGCACAAACAGAGCATGTCTGCATCACGATCCAACTCACAGCCCCGCGGCGACGGACGCATGCGCGGGCCCTCAGCCACCCGACAACCTTCGCTGAAGACTATGGGCGAGCGTCCGCAGCGTCTCACAGAGGGCCAAGGCAGTCCTGGAGCATCAAATGGAAGCGGCGGTGGGAAGAAGATGCGATCGTCCATCGACTTGGAGTTGCAGCTGGGCTTCGAACGCAATCCCCTTGACAAGCCATCTAGCGACTTCAGGGACGCTGACCAGTGGTACACTAAGGCTAAGGAGACAGCGGAGCAGGAGGTCGCTATGCCAGGAAAGGCAGCGGGCAGGTCCTCCACTAGAACATCCGCTGGATTCGGCCTTTGGGGCGCAAATCGAACTTCAAGGCACGCGAACGTCTCCAACGATGTAGATGGAGGCGAAGAGCCTGAGTACTCGCGGCCCAAGAACGAGAACCGTACTTCCTTCTTCAGGGGTTCCTTCTTTGGCGGTGTGTCACGAGACATAAGTGGAGGTGGCGCGCCATTGCCCTCTTCTGGCAACGCTCGCCGGCCCATGGGACCCAGAAACTTGAATGTGGGCTCTGAAATTCAAATGCAAAGCGTTGCCAACACTACTCTGGCAAGGGACTACAAAAATATGGGCGATTCCGAATTAGATCCGGCTGCATCTCTCACCGCGCCAAAATGGTTCTTTCAGCTCAGAGTATGGGCTTGCATCCTGATTTTGATATGCAGTGCGATGGGCGCAGCGATTGTTGGCGGCCTTGCATCCTCACCACTTGCACCCAATCGCGTTGCCTGCAACTTCTTTCTCTTTGTTTGTATCCTGTCCATCCTCGTGGCGGTTCTTGAACTGGCCGTCTATATTTTGCGCGGTTCCCATCTTCTTTACCATTATGATTCGCCGTTCCTCCTCTTGTTTTCAAGCGGAGACGATCGGTCCCTTTCAAGGTCTGGGGCTCTTGGGGCGTATTTGGACATGGTTGTCCATGGTATTCTCATTCTTTTCTGGGTTGCTACCCTTGCAAATATTGGCGTGGCAAACGGCGGATGCCGTCAAGCGAGTCTGTCCGTTGCTGGTACTAACGCGTCAGTCTGCACCGGTTACGAGGCGGGCGTCGGATTCGGCGCGATTGCCATCATTGCGGAAGTGTTTGCGACAGGTATGAAGTCGTGGGAGCTCATGTCCAATTGGGGTGCGATTCGGAAGGCATTGCATTGAACAGATGTTTGGCTCTTGTTCATTTCTAGTTTCTTTTTCTTTTTACAGCATTCACCTGTTTGGATAGAATTTCAACCGTCGCGATTGAAGCTCTGCGCATCCAAGAGGAGTTGATGGACGGCTCTTGTCATACATAAAAGCCGCAGCGCACTCCGGCAACACGTAGCATGACGGCGCGGAAAGAAGTGATACGCTTGAAGAACTCATTGAAGGAGGAAGGCTCGATAGCAATGTTGAAGATTTTGATACAGCAAAAGAGGAAGCGGAAATTCAGCAGCTTGTCAATGTTGCGATGGAAGGTCCACACCCTACTGACGATGGCGACAGTCAAAACTTCGGAAAGAGTATGACTCTGTTGTGCAAGCCAGAGTCAGCCATAAAGGACAAGTTGTACCTTGAAGTAAAAAAATCTGCTGCAAGGGCAGCCAGGACTCGAGACAAAAACTGAAGGCGAACGTCAAAGTCATCAAAGTCCACGAGTGCGAAGTAAGGGAAAATTGGTATTTTTTAATGAGCAGAATTGATTTCCGCGATGCTTTCGCAGTCCTTCACCTCCAAACTCAACATGTATCACTCTCAGGTGAAAAAGTACAATTAGGGATACAGCTGCAGAATCACGAGTATGAAGAAAAAATAGTAGTCCAATGCAGCGACGCCACGCCAAAAGAACCTCGCTTTACTGGGAGCGCTGGGATTCGTAGATGTCGTCACAATGAATCCTGAACAATGCCACAGCAGCCGAAATTTCACCTCGTCGTCCCCTTCAGCATCAGTGTCTAAAACCAAGCACAACATCAACAAAGAAAACCGCGGCCTTGTTCCCTCCAACAAACGTTCGCTAATCGACTTCATTCCATCGAGTGTAGGTTGAAGTACTTAAACACCTTGGCGAACGCGGCCTCTTGGCACAGTACAGGAAGTTCTCGCGGTCGGCGAGTAATTGGAGGAGGGAGGTTTCGATGTGGGTGATCTCGCGGGCGAGATCTTTTTCGGATGGGGGAGGCAGGTTTCGGGGTGAAGCTGTGTGGACCGGCACCATCAAGGACGGACTGTGATGGAAGTAGATTGTTTACTTAAAGACACTCGGGCACATCCTTGAGGCGGATCACTTCGTGCTCTTCAATCAGTATGCATTCCGCTTTTGCGCTGGGCTCATAAATCTGGACACGATTTGCGGAAGAGTCGCGAGTTTTGGCTTCAAACTCACATCCATCAGCTTTACGTCATTTCGACAGCATCTAGATCACTAGATTTTGACGACTGGAGTGACAAGAGGGTGAGAATGCTGAAAAAGTCTCTGAAATCCTCCGTCAGATACAAAATGCCCGGCCAGAAGCGGCCACACAACCGTCACCGTCGTCATAGTTGCTCATGACGCTGAGTCTGTTCAATATGTTGGGGAACCTTTATAAAATGTCGTCGCCCAACCCTCCCTTCACAAGGAGGAGGTAGTTATTTCGCGCCCATTTTACCAACGAAGAAGGAATAGAAAACATAAGTACCTAGAGATAGAATGAAACATGCAGTTTGCGCACTGGGCAAAGAATTTTAGGAATTTCAACAACGACTTCTTGCACAAATCAAAAGAGGTTTGAATAGCACCAGGAGGTTTCGATCCTCCGACCTCTGAGTTATGAGCCCAGCGATCTTCCGCTGATCTATGGTGCTTCTTTTTTTCTGTCCAAGATGATCCCAACATGGTTAGCGCTGCGTCCCAGCCCACCATAGCCCAGCTCACGGAGGCCATCAACTCCCTCCTTGTCCAGAACCAGGAACTCCAAGGGTCCATGCACCATCTGC
>MU614991.1:0-23003 GCA_025201725.1 Chytriomyces sp. MP71 | reverse complement strand
TACAGGTGCTTTTGCCTGTCATCCCAGACTTCGATGGTGCGAAGATTTGGAAAGGTTCCTAGCAGGTTCTCGAGCACTGATAGTTTGAAATCGACGGTGGTTTGATACGTTTTTGACCCATCCGAGTTTTCGTGCTCTTTGAGAAAGATGCTGAACGATTGAAGGATTTGAGAATGAGAGAAGGTGGGCGAACTGATTGACTCACAGGTGGAAAAGGTCCGGAAGGCTGTGCGAGTCTCCAAGTTGCTGACACAGGCCAGCGATTCTATCGTAGAACAAATCTCTTCTCCTCCCGGTCAGCACGATGACAATCGAGCTCTGATAAGCCTCCTCAACTCGCAGCTCTTTCACGCGACCAACCACGCGCGCGTCCCACCACGAATCATCTGGCCTCATAGGCACGTACGGGAAAGATAAAGTGCGTGGTTCCAGGAACCATGCACTGGGCTCGTGTCAGTGGACGGACCCTTTCGATCACCTCAAGGCTTACCAGTCGGATATCACACAGCCCTTCAGGTCTGCCGTCCACAGGTCAGCATTTGGCAGTGGAGATCGAAATAAAGTGCTGTCAAAGTCAAAGATCGCAAGATGCGTGAAACGAGAAGGGTCCGTCTTGGAGGAGAAGTCTGGAAGCTCAGCCGTCAGCCGCACTACTTCGTCTCCCGATAATAACAACAGTCTAACCTCGGATCTGTCTCTGGAAAATGAAGTCCGTGTCGTTCATCGTGGTTGCAATCGTTTGTTGATCAAAAAGTTTCATCGATGAATCCCGGCTGGCGTGACTCATCCACAGAGTTCACCCATTCATCCTTCTTCCGTCCAAGAATAAGCTTTTAAACAGGCGTTATATTCTTAATTTGCATGTTAACTGAAGCAGCTTCACTTTTACGTCTGGATTGTCAGTGCAATGAGCAGCGACGAGCAGGATGACCTCAATACCGAAACCGCTTTTGAACTTCAAGGCAACAATGCCCAGACAGAATATGATCAAGTAGAAAGAGAAGATGAACTGAAAGACTTTGACGTCGAAGCTCAGATCGCCTTGGAACTGCAACTCCTGCCGCCCGAGTCCCTTCTCAATGAGGATAACTTCGATCGAGAAATGGTATCTGCCGTCGGAGAGGAAGCTCTTGTACCGTCATTCGAGGTGGAGGAACATTTCCTTCTGCTCCATGTTGATTCTGACCTCACGCGCCACGTCAAGATATCACGCGAAGAGAGACTGACCCCTGAAATCAGCATCATGCAGGAAGCATATTTCTCCCCCCAACAGGCTCAGGGCACTCTCGTCGCTGTAGGAAGTAGCCTGATGCTGGCAGATGCGTTGGACGCGTCCCTTTTAGGCAGCGTATCAGGCGACTCATTCGTTCCCGCGGTACTTATGACCCTCTTGCGATCTTCATCTATTAATAATCTTACCTGATAGAAATCTTGGACCGACCTCATTGCCGTCATCCGCGCAGAGGAGGCAAACCTTGAGCATCAAAAGATGGAGATCGAGCGCGAAGTCGATGCTGCCCTTGGTTTTACTCTCCATGATGCCTCCGAAGTTGAGGAAAAAACTGAGGGGGAGCTCGGGAGGCGATTTAGCTTGTATCGTTCGACAGCAGCCCCTGTGGTGGACGATGGAAACGGGAATGTCCTGGTACCCGTAAATGAGAGCGTGGAGGAAGTTGCCCTCGATAATAACGTAGATTCTAGATTGGATGTGGTTCGTCTGCTAAATTGGCATTTCTCAGTATAGTTGCTGAAACCAACGTTGACAGCTGCAAATTCAGAGCGAGATTCAACAAGATTTGATGTCTTTGCCCGGAAATGGTTATGGTGATGCATTAGGGGACGAGGAAGATGGGCAGGACGAGGAACTTGTGGGTTGCTCGAATATCCCGACTGTTCCTTACGCGACGAATTAGGAAGTCGGCCCCGCCGAAATGGAAATGATTTCTAAACAATTGGATGAGGAAAAAGGCAAACTGGATGCGACGATGAAGTAAGTTTTTAGTTTGCTCTCTGATTCATATGTGTGACCTTTCACAATAGGGACCTAGATGATAGCCTCGGCAGCGAAATGGACCTTCTAACACAGCTGCGCAAGGACATTGAGGCTTTCAAGCAGGCTACATCCGACTCA
Organism: Chytriomyces sp. MP71; assembly: GCA_025201725.1. NCBI lineage: Eukaryota > Fungi > Chytridiomycota > Chytridiomycetes > Chytridiales > Chytriomycetaceae > Chytriomyces > Chytriomyces sp. MP71. Next base: position 20,872 of record MU614991.1, on the reverse strand, counting down.
TCTACTTCAAATCACCGCAACAGCTCGCTGATAACCGTAGCGCCACGTACAAGCTTAACTCCACGCATTAGTCTTAAACCTAAGATAACAGATGCTCCATGGATGTCTCAAGATAATGCACTTTTGCGCCGGCGTGGGAGCATGTCCTCCTTAGAGTCCCTAAGTCGCGAGAAACTTGATGGTACACAACGGCGCGCAAGCACCACGGACAGTCACGCACTCAACCGAATGGAGATCGCGGCGGACGGGTTTGAGAGCGATGAAGACTTCCAAAAATGGAAGCGAGGACTCGCGGCGCGCAGTTTAAGCGCATTGCCTGGTCTGGGTGGATCCGTTTCTGCGGCTGCTGGAGAGAGGAAGCCTTCGCTGGTACCGGATTTGTCAATTTTAGCCATAGGAGGGGATCCTCGACGAGCGAGTGTGAGCATAGAGGGTATGGACAATGACATACGGTTTGAGGTTGAGAGTCGCAGGTCAAGCGTTTATAGCGACTTTTCTCGAAGGACAAGTATGGCTCCAGAGGTGGGTGCATCAAGTACGGTAATTGTGCTGATGAACAATTTACCAGGCAATGAGCGAGGAAATGCGCACCATGAAGCGTGAAGAGAGGCAATTGAAAATCGAGTACCAACAAATCGTCAATGCAACCCGCGAAGAGATAAAGCGCCACGACGAGTTGACACTTCTTATCGAAACCAGTCGCAATCACTTAAGTGTGCAACATAGGTCTGTGCGCACCACTAAAATGAAAGTTCGGGAATATGAGACCCGTTACAAAAGCCTCCTTCATTGGTTACAAGTTGTTGCGAAGGTGGCTTTTGAACGCGAAAAGGACAAAGCTAACGCGCTGTTGAGTCGTGCCAGCAAGATGTTCGAAAGGCTCAAGAAAAAGCAGGACAAGGCATCTCAAAAGGCTGCTACAGCTAGCTTGGAGTTGAAAAAAAGACTTGGAACTATGAACATGCTGATGAGTGAAGGAAAAGGGTTAGTTGATAAGGAAGAAATGTTGACGGGTGAGATTGACATGCTTACTCGAGCCTTGGAGGAGGAAATGAAAGTACATGAGGCAAGAAAAATTACAATGGAAGCTGAACTTCGTAATCAATTGATGGAAGAGGAAGCAAATCGACTGCTGGAAGAAAAGATTTTGAAAGCGGCCTGCACACAACAGAATCCGGAAGGAAAACCAGTAGACATAGATGAACTTGAGTTTATTGAGGCTTCAGATCGCGGTCTGCGCAAGGTTTAGTCACGCCTTTATCCGTATTCAGTATTGATCCCCTGAACAGATCCCGTATCTCAAGGATGCAACACGCTTGATGTATGCAGTCTTCGATGGAAATCAAATTTCATCATTAAGGGGTCTGGATTACGTCAAGTCATTGAATATGGTGTCCTTCAACAGGAACAAATTGCTGACAGTAGATATTGGAGGCCTTGGAAATATTCGGTTTTTTAACGCGAACAACAATAACATTGCTCAAGTCAATGTAAGAATGATGAAGTTCATCTACTGTTTTAAGTTATCATTCCAGGCGGCAGGTCAAAGTGCGAAGAACATAATGTGGTTGGACCTTTCAAGCAATCCAATCAAGGAAGTACAATCTACTCAGAGCGAAAACTTGCATGTGTTGGATCTGCATGGAACTCAGGTCTCGCAATCCTGAACTTCGGTGATTTGTAATCATTAATACTTTGAATTAGGTCAAAGACTTCAAATGTATTGAAAACCTTGTAAATTTGATATATCTTGATATGTCACGGACAAAAGTCCCAAATTCAAAAAATCTTGAAAGATTGGAGGAATGCCATATTTTACAATATTTGGGACTTGCCAGGAACAAGTACTCAGCTGTTCCAGATATCAATGTGCCCCATTTGCATGCTTTGGACATGGACCACAATCTGATAACGTTAAGTACATACGCTCAGCGTATATATTGAACTGAACTTTTTTTTTCAAGTCGGCTGAATATTGTGACTTGGGCGCCTAGACTACGAGTTCTCAAGCTCACTGGCAACAAAATTGAACACATAGAATCCTTATCAAACTGTCCATTTTTAGTAGAGCTCTACCTTGCAGACAACAATATTGAAGACTCTAGAAATATGTTTCCCATCGCTGTTTGTCAAGATCTTAAAGTGTTGGAACTTTCTCGAAATCCTGTAGTTTCATGGTCAGGATTTGACAGATTCTGCCATTTCACTTTTCGCAAGCTTCGGGTAACAATTTACCAAACAACTGAAGAAGAAATACTAATGGCAACGAATGAAAGTATCTCAATGGAGTCTTCGTTTCACATGAGAGCAAAGTATACCTAGCCAGGCCCATTAAGCCACTGCTAGTAATGAAAGCTTGTCAGAAATTTTTCATGCAAGCGTCATTGCTGTCAAAACCCGAGTTGAGTCTCACATGCCGAATTCTAAATTTTAAAAAATACGTCATTCAGGATACAATTCAAAACAGATCAATACGAAGATTATCGACGTTTGGCGACAACGTATCAAGAGGTAAGTTTCTTTTATTGACATTTGGAATAAACCGTTTCTGTTTGTTATAGACGTTAGACGACTTTCTTGGACCTGAATTCGAGCCATATTTGTATTATCTGCAGGGCCCAAAAGATGCCTCGATGGAAATGCGATTCACGCTTCAAAGTAGCCGAATCACTTGGCTTGTGAGTACACTTCAAGAGCAGTCCACGGAAATAAAGCGCGTGAATGCCTTTGCTTGTCCGGATGTGTGAGTTCAAATTCATCAGATCGAGACTCAACTGATTACCTTTATCAGTGATGTCGCGAACGCTGCAATGATGGAACAATTTCGCATGAAGGCAATTGAATGTCTTGGAATTCACGTATTAAGCATCTTCCGAATGAGAAAGTGCCGGCGGCAATTCAAAAAAATTCGCAGAAGTAGGATGATGGCTCAATCATTATCCGAGCTTTTAATAACACTGCTATCCAACAGAGGTCATTCGAATTCAAAGATGGTGGCGGAAACGCTTCACCGCCGTTTCAAACCGGAGGCATTGGCAGTTGACATCCACACTTCGTAGTGTTGTCAAAATTCAAGCCTTGTTTCGCGGTAAAAATGAAGCGCATCATAGCTCCATACTTCCTTATTTGATAACTCTACTTTGTGCCAGGTCGACAAGTTCGCGAACTTGAACGAAAGCGGCGAGAAGCAGAGGGCGAACTACACCGTGCTTTGGAAGAAACCGATCACTCGCTTTTCGACTGGGCTGCCAAGGGCCATGATGTTGATCTGGATGATGGATACAAGAATTTCGCTCTAAAGTTCACGGCTCGCAAAATTCACAGTCAGCTCACAAATCGTGTTCGAAAAGCAGAAATGAGTCCAGCCTCCCAGAAGCTCTCACATTCTTCACTGACGCCAAAAATTGCGGATGAAGTTGTAGTGATGTTTTCTCAGCAGAGTGAAGAGCATGGTTGGATTACAACGACAGAGGTGAGATGATTGTTTAGAATTAAAGAAGATAATCTAACAATCCCATGTAGACGAATCAAGCGATGCATCATGAAGAGCTTTCAGTCCCAAGTGACAGATTTGACACAGACTTAGTAAATTTTAATCCACTCAAAGATTACTTGCAAAACGCGAAGTCTGAGGAGCAACAGCGCCAGCGTGAAAAAAGTGTTATGATCGGGGAGATGGTTGAACGTGCCGAAAAAACAAAACCACGTCATTATTGGATTGCCAAGGCTGCCAGAGAGAGAATGCTGCAAGCTAGAGCCCTGCGATACGATCCTGCAAACGACCCTCTTGCCAGACTTCGCCAGCTGTACAAAAATGCATTTACAGGAAAGCCAACAGCAAATCTTGCTTTGCGCAGAATGAGCTCAATGGCGGAAGCGGACGAGGAGCAAGCTACCACATCAGAAAAGCCGCCAGTCCACCTGCCTCGAATCCTGCCCAACGATACTCCGTCGAAAATTGGGCCTCGACAGCAAGTGGGCCAGACAGATGACAGTCGATCCCACTTCTCTCAGAATGCCGCGCGCTCTGAAACAGGAGAAGATGGATGTTCGGTTCCATTGTACGCAGGATCAAGCCTCCATTTGAAGCCCCTAAATAGTCCAGTACATGAAAGACGACATGGAAGCTACTCTGTCATTTATGAATGGGACGTAATGGAATCAAATCGTCTTCGAAACTTGAAGGCGCCCCTTCCACCAGTTTCGTCTGGAGGTACGAGGTCTATGGAGTCAAATATAGACCCAGAATACTATTTGGTTTGTACCGCTTCCAATATTTTTCATTCTTTTGGCTCACTAGTATTGCATTAGCATTTTCCTTTTGATACGCCTTCTGGGTGCACCCTGTTAGTGAACGATTACGTGGCCAACAAAGTGACAGGACGCATACCGTCTGCATTGAAGAAGGCATCTAGACTGAAATGAAATAGAAAACCATTTACCTCTTTGTATGTATCCTCGCCGCCCCGGACCCCCCGTAAGAAATCTGGACGCAGATCTCGGAATCCTTTCCTGGTCTGTCGACACTGTCCCCTCTGAGTGTCCACCAGAGCATCGACGTAGGTCCCCTTCAGGGTCCTTCAATTGCGCAGATAAATGTTTGCTGAGCCACAGCGCTGGAGCAGTTGAGTGTCCCGATCACAGAGACCGGAACGCCGGCAATCTCACTCGGCTTCCAACTGTGTTCAGTGCATTTACACAGTGAAAGAGCGGTTCGCGAAGACGCGCATCAACCTGAAGCGCACGGTCCTCGAGGCACTGAAAGTTCCTTTAAAACTTCTTTCCAAACCAAGATGCCTTCTCAAGGTTCTGCGCATCGGTATCGATGCGCCGGAATCTACCACATCGACCCTGCGAGAAACGTGATTTGATAAAAGTGGAGTACGTAAAGGGCGAGACCGTCAAAGCGTACTTTAAGCGAGAACTTAATTTTGTAAGTTACAGGTTCACAGCTATCGTCAACCCCCACAGGGATACTTTGAGTCTCCTTTCAATGATTTGCCCTGTAATATTTCCTGCATTTAAAGGAAGGATAGAAACAACTTTCCAAAACTTGCGAACGAAAGGTCATCTGGAGGTGAAGATCCTTCTGACATGAATAAAAGTCGAAGATTTCAAGGATATTGATTGCAAAGGCCCTCTGGCTGCCATATCATTCTTCATCTTATGTTACCAACGATAATTACACGTCTCACTTTTTTCTTTTTTAGTTTTTCTGCTCCCGTGTCCTGACAATGTTTGCCAGAACTGTCTGAATTCCCTCATTTCCTCCTATATTAATCTGTTCATCAAAGGGGTCCTTTTATTTTTAAAATAATCAACGTTGCGAGAATCTCCATGTGAGTAGTTCTTGGAGTCCATCTTTCTCTAGGTATTCAGGATTTGCCAAAAGGCCAGTCAATTCAGGCATAAGGGCCGGTTTATTTCCGAACGAGGCTTTGGCTATGACGTCTCAATGGTTAGAATCGGCATGGAGAATCGGCAGTACAGTTACCATCAGATTTGAAGCATTCCATAACTTGCGGAATGCCCAGCTCACCGAGCATGCGAACCATTTTGATAGCGATAACTCGCACTTCATTGTCTGGATCTTTCCAGAATTTCACCAGCAATATGAGAACTTTGATGACCACGAATGAATCATTGACGTGAGGAAGCAGCTGGGATACGACACTAATGTAGTCTGCTTTCTGTAATGGAACACCCAACTTAAGTATTCGGCACTCGATTTTTTTCGAAAAACATTGGCACGAACACGGCGATAAAGATCCGCGCTATCGGTCAATTTATCCAAGAACCATGAAATTGTATCTTGGATCTTTCTCAGGATATCTGGACGAGGCGCGGTTTCGAGTTGAATTTTTGAGATTGTCAAGAAGGCTTCTACAGCAGTGAAACGAATGCCCCGATGCTCATTCTCTAACATGCTAGCCAGAAAATCAAGAGATTCAATGATGTCTTTTTCTGCACATCCTGGGAACAAAAATGGGTTAATTCAATCCTTTCGAGTATTTCAAGGAATATTCGCCTGCCTGTTGAAAGTGCATAAAATACGCCAAATCCGGACGTTGCATGAAGAGCCAAGATGGTAATTCGGCGAAGGGATTCACTCTGGTAGTCATCCAATCACTAAATAGAATTCAAAAAGTGAATCCTTGCCTTATTTTCAAGCATTTCATCCATTTCCACTTTCTTCATGTCCAAAGCAGACAACCGATCTGTGACTCCAGATTTGACCGCTTCTAAAGTCGCCTTTTGGTTTTCTGCTTTCAGTGCTTCAAGAGCCTCGTATCTAAGAAATGTGTATTTGAATTTGTACTTAATATAGTAAGTTACTAACTGTTCGTCCGAGACGACGGGCACATCAATGAACTCATTAAAGAAGTAGAATGTATTTTCCAGCTCCTGGTAGAGACGTTCTCTGATGATTGTGGCTTTTTCGTTACACGCCAAAATAAATTTCCGCATTCGGTCCAAGTAATTGGCAGAAGCGTCCGCGTTGATTCCATCGTAAGCGATAAGTAAATTACTGAAAACGTCGAGAATATGAATTTCGTTCTCAACATCCGGGGCTGACTCGACAACTTCTCCAGGTTCGTCATCATCCTCCTGTTTGATTCCTATTGCCACTTCCGTTTGGGTCAAATACGCAGCTATGACTTCGTCTGCCACACTTGGATATTGTTTAAGACATTCATGCAAAATAGTTGTGGAGTCAATGTTCAACATCTGTAATTTCGCAATGAGCAGATTGCATGACCTTTAATTCTACGTACCCATCTATACTTCTCCATGATTTGTACCGAAGGCTTATGGAATGAAAGTACCCTCGCTTCGACGACTTCCAATACTGACATAGTCACAGGAGCTGATGTGCGAGCAAACTTACTCTCGTCCAAACCGTAACGACTAGTAAGCTTTTTGCGGCGGTCTGACGCATAGTAATTTGCATTGAAAGCATCCAAGTCTTTGACGGGAATCTCGAGTACATGCTAATTTTGGATGAGCAAACCCAAAGTCATCAAACAAACAATGTCACACTCACGCTTTCAGCGGACGCGAGACTAGATGTTACGCCGATTTTGCTTAAAGAGGGAAGCTTACAACTTTCCAACAAAGATCCCTTAATTGCAAGGTGTTGGACTAACCAAAATAATTTTAAAGAACTTACACGCCTGCTTCCGGCAGAAAGTTTCACATTCTTCAATGAAACCACTGCAAAATCAAGTAAGCCTCCGAGAATGAGAACTTGCTTTGCTCGGGAGCGGACCTACAAGCACATGAGAAACTACGAAACAGAGAGATTATACCCCACCTCCGGATCGGAATCGGCCAGAAATGTGCAACCAAAGTTCATTCCTTCCTCTAAAAATTTGCGATCAGGATAGAGGGCTTACAAAATGGGGTGAATATCCAAACCGGGCGACAGGTGGTAAATGAAAATTTGAAAGATTTGCAAGCCCTTCAATCGTAGTTGAACGTCTTTGGATTTGATGTATTTTCTGCATTTACCGAGCATTGTCCGAAAGAGGGTATGCTTCGGACCTGCAACGCCAAGAAGCTTACTGATACTACCGTGAATCTTTTCTACGATATTGTCATCGTTGCAAGCTTCAACAAAAGTTTGGAGTGCATCTAAAACGCGCATAATTTCATCTTGACCGACCATCAAAGCCAGTTCCACTGTACATATGCAATAAGCACAGGTGATCAAAAATTCAGAATAATTTAGACTTACCGCAAACGTAAATCGCGTAGAGTCTTTTAGTTAACGAAAATCGATGGCTCGTTATTATTGGCATGTACTTTCGGAGAAAATCCGGCGCTTTGTTCGCAGCAAAGTCTCTTATGGCGTCGATACGATAGAAGAGATTGAAAAGCTCTCCTTCGTTTGGAATTGCAGCCAAAGTCGCCTTTGTAAGCATTTGTTTAAAAGCAGACGGCGAGAACTCTTTACTTTACGCTTAGTATACAAACATGCGTTGCGAGGTTCAGACTTACCGCTAACATTCTTCAGTGCCAGTGATGCCGCCTGAATCAAATGCGTTTTATCAGCTGAAAGGTCGTGGCACAATCCAGCGACGAAAAGATCAATGCTCTCAGTCACTACGCTTTCGTAAGCGCAGCAGAATTCAGACAGGACAAGTAAAGCATATCCCTTTAAGTAAATTTCAATATACTAACTTTCGAAGGTTTGCGCACAAACCTGCATAAGCTTATTGCTTTGAATTGCCGTTAGGTGGTAGTTCACCTGGCTAACATTGATTGTAGGCAACATAGTTGTAAATGCTTTGGCAATTTCTTTTAGGCGATTCATGAGTTTTTGAGAAATTCTTGGCAAGTTGAATCCATCATCTTCGGCAGGCTATCCACTTAAAATAAGCCGATACATTTTAAACGTTCAATATCCAACAAGTACCAGTTGATCACTGTTATCTTGATGCACACTCTGCAATTTACCAAGATCCGAGACTATGTCACCCAAAAGCTTCATGTTAACGTGCAGCGTGACGCCATCCAAAAGAAGCTCCTCCCAAGTTCTTTTTGTGAGAGTGAGCATCGGAATGCCCATACTTATGTGGAGGTACTTACACAGTCTGCATGACGAATGCATCATCGGTGTGCGGCGCAAGGACTCTTAAAGTCAGATCTAGCTTGGTTGGCATTTTTCGCAAAAATTTAGCAAAGGCCACACGGATGGGCTTGTATGGGTCCGCGTAGAGGGGAAGCAGAACCCAAAGAATCGTAGTATTCTCAATGGCGTCAAGGTGTTGCATCTGGTTTGTGATGGATACAAATGAGGCATATCTTTCATCATGGTCTGGGCTGTTCAGGTATTTCAGAAGTTCTTGGACGATGCCGTATGCGCTGGATGGCACTTGAAAGGAACCGAGAGCGAGGATACTCAGGACAGTGACGCCTGCGAGAGAAAGCGATTCAGAGGAATCGGTAATTAAGCATCAAACTCACGGCTCAATTCGTCAGTGGATAATGCGGATAGCATCGGGTCACAATTTAGCTCCATCCCTCCCTTCTTGATTAAATTTATCTCAGCAGTTAAATACTCATGAAAGTCTTTCGCATGATTAGGTGACACACAATGGAAGACAAGCGGGTAAATCCGACAGGCCGTTCGAGCAACTTCCGGCTCCTCATTTGTAACTAAGCTGCGAATGACATCGCGGATTTCGCTCAGTTTCGGAGACACACCACTTGGAAAGACAAGCAAGAATGTTTCCATTAATTCCAAAGCTCCATTCTTGACAATATGACTTGGCGAGTTAAAAGCAACGTCTAAGGACATGTCCAAGAACTGCAAGAGGATTGCAGGACTGAGTGCGGATAGTTTAACCCGAACAAGTAGTCTCAAGATTTCCAATCCAGACCTGTATATAAGGTCCAGGGATCAAACACCATACCGTAATGCACAAAAGAAGCAATTACAATTGGAACGCCCATTGCTTGTGGTTGAGCATTTGACCGCTCACGAACTCCATAACGCCCCGCAAAATACCCGCGTGTGCATTATTCAACCTGAAACACGTAAAAACGATTGCTAGGCAAGCCGCGCTAACAAAGCAATGAAAAAAAGACTCGTAAGACTTTTAAAAAATCAAAGTGAACATACTGTCGGAAGATGGGGTCTGGCATCCCGCACGTTGGAAGTAAGCATAGCATAAACCCACAAATGAATCGACGCTTGTTCGCAGGCGTCGTTGGCATCAAATCACGTCTATCCATATCAGAGTCCTACAAGGAAACACTTACTTAAAGCGCACGATGTAAGTGATGAAATAAGCTTACCGTTAACGGAGGTGGCGTCATGCACAACTTGACGAGCAAAATACTGATCCAAAATGGCGCATGTACAAAGTTGCGAGTGTAACCATAATCATCTGGTCGGACAAGCTTATTGTCTTCAATGCCCTCCAAGAAGAAATCCCAAAACATGTCCGCATTGGTCTCAAGTGTCAGAAACTCAATCAGCTCCGTCAGTTTCACTTTCTCTTTCAAGATAGCGTTTGCGAGGTCGTCGTATGCTTTGATGGTCGCTGGCAGTGACTTGCCGAGGCTGTCTCTGATCAGGCTGAGAGGGACGATAAGGTCCTTCATTGCAGCCGATTTGTCTATTTGGACGCAGATAAGAGTAATGGTCTTTCGAGCACTGCAAGCTCTTGGTGCTTAGTTGCGCTTTTAGTTAAAGATGAAGCATACCATTCATGATTCTGGTCGCCAATAGCTAGGAATAAAATGGCTAGAGCGGATCCCCACAGTCCGCTCGCTTTCCAGAATTCGGACGAAGAGCCGATTATGTCGTAAACTCGTAATCGAACATCCGGGTTCGGGTGGAATATACTTTTGAGTAGAGACGAAAGCAACTTAGGAGAAAATGAAATGTAAGGTTCGAGAAAGCAAGATTAGTGAATCTCACATCCTCCTTAGTTTCATCCGTAAGGCGGTCAATCGGAAACGCTCGAATTAAGTCCAAGACAGAACACATCAGTGGCTGTTCATCAAGTTTAGTATGGATTAGGAAAACCAAATTGCTGTACCGAAGCTGTCCCCGGCTGCATCAAATCCTGCAAAAATGACCATGCATAGGCCACATCTGCTGCATTTGCAGTTGTGAGTCGTCGAATCAGAGCCTTCACGACTTTTATGGTCGCTATCTGAATATCCTCATCTACATTCAAAAGCAACGGAAACAAGGCTTGAATCAAGTTTGCATCCAGCTGCGAGGCAATTGTAAGCTGCAGTTAGCAAAATGATGGAAATACGAAAGGTACACTTCACCTTTTCACTTTTGGCGCCCCAGATACGGACAATCTCCAATTGTCGAAGCTTGAGAGTCTTTGGAAGGTACTCAAAGCTGCTAACGAGTTTAGCGAGAAACTTAGGGGCAACAGGTGGAGCCAAGGCCGAGGCCGCATCCAGTACGTCCCCCAATGTCACCACATCCGCTACGTCTGCAGCAGTACGATTCGCTTGTATCTGATCTCGACGAGCCTGGTTCCGCTGGTCCACATCAAAGTGAAGCATCTCATATGTGATAGTGTCATCCGCGACTCGCCCACGTAATCTGGCAGCAATTTCTTTCACTTTCGCTTTGGCAGCATCGGAGTGATTCTGTCCATGGCCTTCGCAAATATTCTGGAGCATGCTCAGATACAGAAATGCAGCGAGGAGGTCTGTGTCGAGGCAACCAGTGATGATAAACGTCATAAGGCTTGGCAAATTCTCTCCGAGCTTTGTACAAATCATCAGAGATGTGTGAAGTGCTGCACTGGCTCCATATCGCACAAGCGGTGGACTAGCCCGAAAATGGTTGCTGAGGCTCTTGATGAAGTCTTCCAGAGCTTCAAAGCGATCGCTGGTGATTGGAAAAGATTTTTCTTTGTTCGCGGGACTGCTGAGGTAGGCTACACGTGCGTATGTGTCGAGGGACCATGGGAGGAGGTCATAAGAAGATTCGTTCGTCGGTGTGAGAAGATTGAGGAAAAAGTTGAAGCCTGTGCCGTACGGGTGTAAATCTTGAGGGGAAACCGCTTTTTTTTCAAGATCCGGGAGGCGCTCGATGAGCTGTTGGACTGTGGCCTTTATTTCTTGCGTTTCGAAAACGGTCTAAAGCAAGATAGTCAGCCAGAAGATATGAAACAATGTCCCTAACTTCACCTTATTCTCCAAGTTCAACAAGGTGTTCATAATTGCGTAAGTTAGAGAAGAATCCACCGATCCGTAGACGGGTGCCAACAAACCGAGGCCCTGAAATTGTCATTACATTATTCTGCCGCACCTTAGAAACTTGCTTAAGTGCAAACCTTAATTATAACAATTCGATCTGGAAATACTTTGCTGATGCTAGCTATACTTCCGAGGGAAAAGTACAAATTCCACACCGCCGCCAAATGATCCTCCTCTAAAAAGACTTTGGCATTTTCAAAGACAATACGCGCCAGGGCGGAGATGCAGATTCCGCGGATTCCGGCATCCCGACATGAGAAAAAAGCTTCAAGACCGGAAACGAGCGGAATCGCCATCTGAGCGAACGCGGGACCAATGACATGGAATAGATTATGCACGGATTGCTGCGACTCTATGGAAGACTTAATGATGAAAAAAGGGCAGTTTTGACGCAAGTAAAAACAACCCCACCCCTGTCGTCGAGGGTGAAACCAGCCAAGAATTGTGCCACGTCCTTGTGCACCACCTTTGCAGACAGAAGGGAAGCTATTTCTACGAGCAAGTTGACTGCGCCGACGCGTACGTCTACGGCGCAGTTCGCGGCTGCGGCCACCAAACGCACCGTTTCGTGGACGGCGCTCGCTTCGACGGCACCGTCGCCGCGAGTCGCATTCAGCGGTGACTCTACCTCATTCTCGTCGTCTTCCAGCGAGAAGAGCCCGTTTTGGAAGTCGGCGCGTGCCGGCGCTTGCTGCGACGCGATCGAGGTTGCGTCCACAAACGCGCGCTCGCTAAGCACAACGAGATGCTTTCATCAAAAGAATATATGTAAAACGTTAATTTGGAAATTACATGGAATGCAAAGCTGCTGGGTGTTTGGCAAAGAATGTTCTTGTCTCGGCAAGCCACTGCGATACGGCGGAGCGGTCGTTGCCACTCAGAGTGAACGTTACGGGTGCGCTTGTGGGAGCATTTGCGGCACGCCGGGGATGAGTCCCCGAGGGCGGGCGGCCTTGAGTCGTCATTGCTTGTTTTGTTTTCTACGAATTTGTCAAGCCCATCATCAAGCACCGTCACGACGGTCATAAAATTTTAATTCCAAAACAAAAGGATCGCAAGCTTGCGGGGGTGATGAGCGAAATTGTTTTCAACGAAGACACACAACACCTTTTTGATCAAGCCGTATCATCCAGACCCCAAGCAACACCTAATGGCCACCAAGATCAATGTGGATCAGCTACTTGATGACCTTGAAGCTAGCATTTCTGACTTCAGCTGGAGCGAGCCTCAGATACAGAGTGAGAGTACGATCAATCGAGTTGAAGTGCCACCAACACCTTAACCCCGACTAGGAGTACCTCGTCCTGAATCCAGATCGCAGTCACGCAGCAGCGGAGGACCCTGTCTCGATGCCGCGGATCGGTATCCGAGCCTGTTTCCAAAGTATATGCAATCGCCTCAGGCTCAAGGCTTCCACAGCGTCGAAAGTCCTATGCATCATGCGAATGGACAACCGTCTGTGAGATCAAACAGAAGCGCGGAAGCAGAGGAGGAGGTTCGGAAGGGGACCTTCCTTTCCTCAATCAACGCTAATCATGACTTACACATCAAACTCGAAAGGTGCGCACTCTCCGAGAACAGCTCGATCGTGCCAAATTGGTGGGTTCTTTACCTTCAATACCCCAGTCAACACTCCATAAAAAATTGAACTTTCAACAGGAGCTTGAACGACAAGCCTACATGAACAATCTGCTCATGTACCAGCAGAGAATACAGTCGGATATATACTCCACCGCCTCAACGACTCGTGCGCCTCCCGCGCCGTCTTCCTTGAAATCCGTAGCTCCAAGTGACTCCACCTCCGTTGCCATGAATAGATCGCGCTTCTATCCAAGCGGTATTCCTTCCTTCGCCTCGGGCGCGACGAGTGCAAGCGATTCCGGAAGCTGTGTGTCCCGTAGGAGCAAGACCAAAAGCTCGACCGGATGGAGTGGTCGATCGAGTCAACGATTCCCGGGAAAGATTGCAGATGCGATCATTGACGATGCTTGCAATATAGAATTGCACTCAATGGTCCCAGTTGATGCAGTTTTGCGTGCGGTGTCACTTGTGAAGGAGTTTTACTCGGAGAAGACAAACAAGGGTGCTGGTGCGAGTCAGGCGATAATGGCAATAATGTATGTTTGCAACTTGGATGATCCGGCGTATGTGCGCAGGAGTATGGAGGTAACGAATATCTTGATGTTTTGCATATCTAATTCTCTCTCCACCTGGAACAGGTACTTGATATTGTCTACAAATATGGCGGTCCCATTTTCGCTCTCAACCTTGCACTCAATTTGGACTTTTATCAACATTTCTTGGAAACTCGGAAACATAAGACTCAAGATGAAAAGGACAACATAAAGTACCTTTGTGGCCTCTTTGCGGGCTGGTATCTTCTCGAGACAAGCTTTGAAGACCTTGTGGCGGCTGGGAACATGAAAGATCCCACTGGACGAGTCAAAGAGTTTTTTGAGGGACTCGTGCGCGCAGGTTATGAATTTCCCCTTGGAAGCTTGCAGCATATACCGGCCGAAAAAATGGCCGGAATAACGGCATGGAGCCTAAAAAGGCGAGGCTTTTCATTCGCTAATGTTAAGAAATAATTTTTGTTGACCCCTCCGATGTCGCCCCACTCTCTTCCCTCTTGGAAAGTTTGAAATTGTCACTGTCTCCACTGCGGCGACCAATAAAAATATCAAACTTTGAAAGATGACCGAAATGTAAAAAAGTTACAGCTTTGAACACAAATTTATAATTTGTTAGAAAAACTGTGCTTCGAATTAATTATAATTTTGTGGAAAAAGATGCCAAAAATGGGCAACCACCAAACCAATCACGCATTACTTCCCAGCTACTCCAGCAACATCTGCGTCTTAATCTCCATCGCATTCACAGCCAAAGAAGGCACAGATTGACGGTGAGGAGTGTGCTTTGTTACGTCTCGAGTGTGGTCGAGGCGCACGGTGGCTTTATTTGATTTCGAGTGAAAAAAGACATAAGTAATGATTGAGGTGTTTGTTTATAAATGAAGGATATGTAATGACGTCTTGCTTTTTTGGAAAGTCAAATATATTGCGTACTAAATCAATTAATTGAATCATCTGAATCTGACGCCAATTCCATTTCCGGTAAATCCTGGTCAATGTAAGAAACAGAATCATGATTGTGGATTTGATCCTCTTATGGAAGGGTTCACCCTCCGAACTGCAGCTGTCAAGATCCGCGTTGTCAACGGCAAGGTGGACACAGCCTCCGCGAAGCACAGCATGAACCCATTCGACGAGATTACTGTGGAGCAGGCGATCCGTCTCAAGGAAGCGAAAAAGGCGAGCGAGATCCTCGCCGTGTCCATTGGTAGCGCGAAGACACAGGAGACGCTGAGAACAGCGCTTGCGATGGGAGCCTACAAGGCATTGCACATTGATGTCGGCGAGACGGAGACCTTGCCCCGTCAGGTTCGCTTTTCGCGTTCAACTTCGTTCGGGAGACTTCGAGTGTCTGGGTCGTGTGCCTTCAAACGAGGGGCTACAATCACCTGCACTGCATACAACATCTGCGAGAAATACATATTACATGGATGTGACTGCGGGGCGGTCGATGGAAGCTAGTGGCGGCAAGATCGCGTTCGGCTTTGCACCGCGTCGGGTGACTCTGGAACGCCGCGTTTCATTCTCGACGACAAGAAAACTACATAGCCCACCAATCAGATCACCAAGCTGCTGAAACCTGTTATGGAAAAGGAGAAGCCAGACCTGGTCATTTTGGGAAAGCAGGCCATTGATGATGACGCGAACCAGACGGACAAATGCTGGCCGGACTTTTAGGTGAGATATATGCCCATTGTGTAAGACAAGCAGCTTGTTCAACAACAAACAGCTTGAGACGAAACTTCAGCCATTCATGGAATAGTGTCCCAATAAGAATTGTAAGGTCAGGGTGCTAAGATGGAATATAAATGATCATCTTGAAAAATGCCAGTATGCGAAAGTCAAATGTCCATTCTGCAATAAGATGGTTTCAATATTATCCATACAATTGCATTTTCATCGAAAGTGTATAGCAAACGTGATCAAACAAAATGATGAATTTCAATCAAATTTACATGTTTTGAAATTAGATGGAGTGGATAGCGACACAGTGATGATTGTTGATACATGCGTTGTGTTGAAGAGGAAAATTGATTCAAAATGGCTCACGTGTCCGCTAGCATCAAGTGCAACGAATTATTATGGTTGACGACATCAAAAACCTCATCTGATGACACAATCTCAGTGCGAACTGTTCACCATAAATGCCAGACCAACTTGAAAGACTTATGCTGGAAGCCCTTGGACATTGATGGTGACGTGACTATAAGAATGCTGGAGAATTGACGACAGGCTATCAATGATTTCTTGAACTGGTCTATCAGGAACATAATGATAGCACATGATATTTGATATGTTACTTTAACATTGGACTCTTACACGCCTTCTTGAAAGAAACCACTCGTTGATCAGCAGCTTCTGACTGGAGATGCTTCAGTAGTCTCTTTTGGATTGCTGGCTGGTTCTAAGTGAGTTTTAATCCACAACTCTTGTTGCATCCTCGAAAGGCTCATTTTGTGATCAAAGCCCTCTGCTTTTTTTGACTACAGCACGAGTCTTGCTTTGCCTTCAATCTCAAATGCGTCTCTGTCAGTGTCGAAACATTCTCAACCTTCCAGCAACTTCACTATTACAACAAATTGTTGACCTCACCCTCTTTTGATCGCAATGGAAGCTTCGACTCGTCAGAAAAAGACTCACTCTTCAAGCTCTTGATGGTTTGTTCGATTTCATTGATTCTTTCCTTCAATGACTGATTAACATTGAATCGAACAGGATTCTCCAACTTCAGGAGTTTCTCAGGCACGTCAGTCTCAACTGCTTCCTCCGAACCAAATTAAGGAACACCCACCTTCGATCGGGTAGAATTAATCTTTTTTACACATTTCTTATTCGCAAACTGAGTGACCCCCACTATTTCTAATAACTAGCAATTATAAATCATTTATATTTGATACTCAAAGCACCTGGCAGAACGTTTGTTGGCTTCTCCACCTCCAGATAGAAATTACCGAAACAGTGGAAACACTGAGCAGTCAAACGGTGATGCTTTCCGCGATCAGTGTCACAACTACCTTGGTAGCTCGTCACTCTCACGCCATTCATTCCACCCTATGAGCAAGTAACGGCAGCACAAACGCAGCACAAACGCGGGCGAGTTGAACTAAGTGGCAAAATCAATCTTGTCTCCTTTAGCGGCGTTTTGAAAACTGCCCAAGTGATGTCACCATTGTCATCCTTACTCTTGTCGCTCATACTGTGTATGGCCAACGAATTCAGATGAATTCCACTTTCTTCATTTTCTTTATTATGAAACATGTGAGCTATTTCAATTTGGAGTCAATAATATTCACGCTTGTCGTTCACAGCCATCACCTCTCCTGGCTCTCCCAAAACAAGCATTCCTATCGGATTCGCTCTCGTTCGACGTGATTCTCCAAACCGTACCAAGATATCTGTGTAGTGCCTTTTGATTGCACGAGGCGTCTGGTCTTCTTCCTCGAGCTCCCCTAGTAACTCTGTCCCACCTTTTCTCATGTCATAAAACATTTGCATTGGCGACTCTAAACACTTGGCAGCACGGTCATTGGCTTCTCCGCCCCCAGATAGAAGAAACCACCAAAACAACTGCGACAGTTCAGCTAGCAGACAAATGATGACGCTTCCAGCAGTCAGTGCCACAACATACCCTGGGGCCTCAATCACACCAGCTCCTTCCATTCCAACATATGAGCAAGTTGCCTTTTCCTTGTCATTGTACTGAAGCAGAATGTAATGAGCAAGGATAGCCACGGCGGCTGCCATGCCTCGCCAGGTATATTCCGTGTGGTACAATCCGTCAGGTTCCGTTGCCCATTGAAATAAGTTGGCAAATGTGGCTCCCTGAGAGGTGCCGTAACTGGTACCATTGAACACCTGTTGCGTGCCTTCAATGATCCAAGAGGTGATGTTTTCATATTCAGAGTTGACTCCAAACAGGTCCTGCACGGCTCCGAAATAGTATGGGCTGCTGTCGCCCTTTTGGATAGTGGTTCCATTTATTGTCATGGACTGGACGTTCTGGCTAATGACACCGCCCCATTGGTCGGTCAAGAAGCCAATTTCAATGTCTGCGTCGCCCATAATGTACCGCATAACGCATTCCTGCGTGACGTCGCTGTCCGCATATTCTTCCCAGTTATGACTTCCAGCGGGCAGCTGTACCTCAATAGTGGTAGCGAACATGGTCCTCCACACATCGATGCTGTCAATCTTGAATTGGGTATACCCATTTTCAGATCCGGGCCGCGCAACTTCCAGCTTTCCACACACGACGTTGATTCCAAACGCAACACCTGCGTGTGTGATGGAAAAGGACTTGAGCGGGGTGCTCAGGGGCCAGGCAGCGAATCCTCCAACAACGCCATCACCCAGTGGCAGCCCATAGCTATAAATCATACTCAGATCGGAATCGCCTTGCATAAAGTTTCCCAATCCAGGCATGATGGCTGGTTTGGTCGGGTATGAGACAGGAACGCATGGAAACATTCCGAGCTTGGACGGGGTGGGTATCCATTCCATCTTGATTCCAAGAAACCAGACTGTGGCTTCAATTAGGACAAGGGCAAATATGAAGAGGTAACGCAACGTTTTCCCCTCGTCTGCATTCAATTTCACGAGCGGGACTGGATTCGCAATGGATGTGAGACTGACACCTTTGCCGCGTTTGACCATGTTGCGAGCAGTAAATTCTTTACTAATGAGCTGAGTTGCGCGAAGACCGTATGCGAAACTGACTTTTCCCAGGAACCCAGACACTAGAGCACGTTGATGAGTCAAATGACTGCAAATGAAAGAAAGGCACTAACCTGCATGAATCAAATTGTAGTAGAAGATGCCCGAAACTTGTACCCCTATTCCGTATTTCAAAATGATAGCCAATGCTGCCAAAATTGCAATATGTGTCAAAGTGTATACGTATATAGAGAAGCGTGTAGACTCATAAACCCAGAGACAAAATTCGTAAAAATGTGTGCTGAGGAAGTTCTCTTTCCACCGTTGTGTCCTGCGCAAGAAATCATAAATGATTCCCTCTTCAGTTGCATCACTTTGCATGGATTGCCGACTATTCTTCGCAAATGTGCTATTTGAGTTTGAGGTATTGGCTTCGTTGACGTTCAGAATATCTGATCGAGGCTTTGAAGGAACCGACAATTTGATTGGTCTTTTATCGTCATCAGAATCTGCGTCATCATCCTCTCCACTCTCCTCTTCTTCATCTTTTGGCGAAGAACTTTTTACAGTGGTATCCCTATCACCTGAAGCTGGATTGTGAATCAGGAAGGAGTTGCGGATGGCACGCGCTGTTGCTACCGCCCTGGTACGGCTGTCCCTTCTTTCCAGGTCATTTGGCTCATCATTATCGTCGTCACCGTCTTTTGTCACCATGAACGAGAGACGGCGTCTATGGTTCAGCTTCGTCATTTCGCCCATGAAGGAACGATGAGGCTTAAAAGAGAGGGTTACCGTTGTTCATGGAACGAAGACGTGCGCCGACTGCTTCCCGTTTTCAACGCTGAGGGTTTACGTTTGCCATCAGGCGACATAGCGGGCGACTCCGAACCTTCCAGCGATGACGTGCTTGCGGCAGACGCGTCGCCATCTGTCTCAATCAGGGAGCGTCTCGTGCTCTGTCGGAAGTGAGGCTTAAATTCAGACTCAATGTCGATGCTGGCTCGCTTTCCAGCTCCCTGGTGTAGACTGAGCCGCTCCGGCTGGTGATAGACGTCCTCGTCACTCATGGGGAAATCTTCTGGGACAAAATTGTCAAGGGCCATCTTTTTGTTCCTTCTTCTCCTATCTTATTTACTAGTCGACTACAAACACACCACTCATCTAAGGGGGTATTTGGAACCTATCCACCTTTTCAGTGGCGTCCCCGAAAGCACCACGTCCAGCGAGTTCCATGCTGTTTGCATCCCAGACCCAACTTTACTGAAAGTAAGCAATGCAGATAAACTTTTATGGTCGATGTATTATATGGCATGCAAGCAGTATCAGGTGAAATTATAAGGCTTGTCAGACGTTAACTGGGTTCAGTACCATACGCCACCAGTACCTGTATAAACATATAGCTTGCAGCAACTTGAGGGATTGGGGGTGCACGAATATATGTCTTTGAGCGCTTAGGCGTAACGTATGCGCAGTATGTACGCGCTGTCAGAATAGTTGTAAAGGCTTTATGGTAACTGGGTAGTTTTGTGTTTGCAGGCACGATAAAGTTGAAAGAAGCGGGTTGACGGAAAGGCAGCTCCTGACATATGTATGCTGTTCCTGCAGATACAGTTGAAATTGGTGTCCAAGGGAACAAGAGAAGGCAATACTGTATCTCCCTCACCCGACCGCATGACGCCTCTAAAAAGTGACGTAGGTCTCTCTCCAGCGGAATACCGTAAGACTTCCGTCCTTCTGGTACCGCCCTGCGAGTCTCCGTTCGCTTCTTCCCCCTGTCCCCTGTCCTTCCAAACACCCCATTACCGTAAGCAAGATCACAGCCGGCTGCCCCCGTATAGGCTTCCTCTTCAACGGCCGCAACAAAAGCCGGGACAAAAGGCACGGCGCGGCGGCAGCAAGTTATATGAGGCGTACATCGACTTTGAGGGCCATTGGGAAGTCGCTGTTCCACGCGGGGCAAATATTTGACAATCATCATTGTTTCCAGTGCAAATGTGAATGAACTCCAATTTCCATCGCCATCACACCCATGCTTGCAAGAATTTGCACCCCGCACCTTCCATCTCACAGCCCACAAGCCCCCTACCTCATATCTTTTATGCGCTGTATCGATCCTTGTTTGCAAAACTACTGTTGTGCGTAATAGCGTCGCTGTGCGCCTGGAACCCAATTGGTTCGTCGCTTCCGTACTCCAACGCTTTCTTCCACTCCGTTCCAATGCGCATGCACTTGTCACCATCGTCAAAGGATTTGGTCCAGAGCGAGAGACGGTTTCCGTGGCGTCGCACGGACACGACGGCCCCCAAGATTTCCGAGGCGTCGGCGAAGCTTTCGCCAATGACAGA
>MU614990.1:0-23021 GCA_025201725.1 Chytriomyces sp. MP71 | reverse complement strand
TCGAGCCAGTCAAACACATTCTCCGCGAAATGGCAACTGGCCTGTGCCAAATTCATGCCAAAGGCTACTATCACGGCGACATGAAAATCGAAAACTGCCTCGTCCGCAGCAACCCATCCAACCCGGACGCCCCCTCCATTCGCCTCACAGACCTCGGCCACTGCAAGCCCGTGTCCGCACCCATTGCCAGCTATGGCACGCAGGATGTGTCACCGCCCGAGTTCTTGTTTGACAGCCCCATTCCGCGCGAGCAGGTGGATGGCCGCGCAGCGGATGTGTTCGCGCTAGGCATGTGCTTGTATTTGCTCTTGAATGCGGATGGAGAGCTGCCAAGGGCGGTGAATGCGATCCGCGCCCGTATGGTCGGGTACCAGGACTTGTTGTCGAGGGATGAGGGGCGCTACCCATTGGATGAGATTGCGGACTTGGAGGAGAGCGCCTGGGACCTGCTGTATGGCATGTGTCGTGTGAATCCAGCGGAGCGCTTGACAATTGAGCAGGTCCTGGAACACAAGTGGTTCCGCTGAATGTTTTGTACCGCCCGCTCAATTCTTGATTCTCCTGCTAGTGCATTTTAGAGACATTGCACCTTTGCGATGTTGGTTTTGATGATGTTCTTTTCCTTTATTTTGATCCCCTGTTTCCCCTTATATGTGCCAATTCTTTAATTGCTTTAACTGTGTAAATGATTACATTATTTTCATCCTATTTTCGATCTGAATATATTGCGGTGACCAACTGTTGGTGGCCGCATTTTGCCTTTCTGTCTTTTATTTGTTCTGTCCAACAGGAACAATAATTTGTTCACGGCACGTGGACATATCAAAGAACCCGCCAATAAACAGTGCAAGGGTCCAATACGAGAAAAGGTGAAGGAAAGTTGCGACATGATAGTCGATAGTGCACTCTCACATCTAAAATATGGGATGCATTGTGGCAGAAAGCGCTAGATGATGTTAACTCTGCCTCTGAAACAGCATCGTTGGCTTCAACTTATAGTGAGTCTGACTGGCAGCACAAGCGCCGGATATTTGTGACGCCAACCCTCATTCATTGGCCCAGTAAAAGTACATCGAGGCATCTTCCTCCTTGTCCTTTCGCTTGCGGCTGCGCCTTTCAACTCTCTCCTCCCATTGTTAGCGGGAAAGGAGGAGAAAGGCACGAATAGTGGGAGCAGCCGGTTAGGGACCCGCACCAAAAGGGAAACACCTTAACCGCATCGCACTTTGTCAGACGAAGAGAACGCCTCAAACCAAGCCCACCATTCGTGGTTGGACTAACCTGAGCTGCGGGAAATCATGGTTGCGCCAAGTGGATTGAATATGATCCGATTCCTCATGGCTCCACCGAGATTTATTTCGCTGGCATTGCTTGGCTCCGCAAGAAAGCGTCATCTTAACGTGCTCATGGCCACCCTGTCTTTGAGTTTTCCTCAGTACTCGAGGAGGTTTCACTCTGGAACCTTTGCTGCGGTCCTTTGCCCGGGAAGTTGAAAGCACCTCGGAAATCAGGGGATTTGTATGCTGGCCTTACGAGCGCTGAAAAGGCGCGAACAGCCGCCCAGCAGGCATTTACAAACAATCCTTATTGCTTTCTCTCCTCGGTGGCTTGCAAGAATGTGATTGGCTGCGGAAGGTAAGAATCCCTTTTCTCAACACAGTCGCGTTAAACTCGACTGATCTGACTGATCTGGACGACCACCTTGTGTTAGCAATGGCGCTGTTCTTGCCGTCATTCACAGACGCACTCAAGTGCCCCTCGCAATCAAAATTATTTATAATCTCTGGAAGTCGACCCTCGCGAGATCCATGTGTTGCGCGATCTCTGTGTAACACCCGGTGTTATCCGATACGTTGGAGACTGGCAGGATACCCATCTGTTACAGACATTATTTGGGAACGCGTGGACGATGGGTAGTGGAAATGCTATTGGTGATAAAATCACAGTTGTCGGGTATCACCATTTCTCAGACTTTGCCGTTTCACGTGGCGCGAGCGACTTATGGGCATGCGCTGGCATTCACCGGTATTTCTTAAAGCAGGTAAGGTCCTGCTCGGTGTCCCTAGTATATCAGCATTTACGTCGTCGTTTACTTCCAGGCAGAGGGCCATGGCTTGCTCCCCTTGCAACCTGTACAAGAAATAATCCTTGTTGCATGGCATGTGCCGGATAGACCCAAGTGAGAGACTATCAATGGAGCAAGTCCTCGCATATCAGTGGTTTAGATCCTTATGAGAGACAATACATATTTTATGCTGGATCAGGAATCATGGGCTGAAATTAATTTGTATCCGGAAAACCAAGCAGCTGGGATGTCACTCGCCTTAACGGTCTGGTCCATCTTCAACTGGATCGCCAACCTCCTCACGGGCTTCCATTATTTTATTCTCTCTTTGCTCGGGATCTACCCGCGCTACAAGGTCCACAAGAACGGCGTGGTCGTGGTGACGGGATCGTCGACGGGAATCGGCGCCGACGCCACGCATTACCTCGCAGAAAAAGGTTACATTGTGTATGCAACTGTGCGTAAAGAAGCGGACGGGCAGAAGTTGATCGCGGACGCGGCCGCTGCTTTGCCTGTCAAGAATGAAAAGTGGAGTGCGCCGAAAGAAGGAAGGGCGGCCGGGAAGGGCTGGATCGTGCCTGTCATTGCGGACGTGACGAACAAGGACCAGCTTCGCGCGGCCGCTGAAAAGGTGGCGGCTTACACGGAAGAAAGCGGGTTGCCCCTCGTGGCCCTCGTCAACAATGCTGGTGAGTCGAACTCCCTTCTCATCGAGCAAACTCGATGACATGGCGCATAAATACGCAAGGAATTGGTCACGGTGCCCAGCCCATGGAAGACACGTCGGAGGAGTCGCTTCGCGCTGTGATGGAGGTCAACTTCTTTGGCGCCATCTATGCGACCAAGGCCTTCCTTCCGCTTCTTCGCAAGCATCAAGGTAAAAAACTTATCCCCTGCATATCATCACTACTTAACTTCATCCATGCGTAGGACGCGTCGTAAATGTTTCCTCCATCGCTGGCGTCATTGCTGGTCCCATGATGGCTGTTTATGCCGCCTCCAAGAGAGCGCTGGAATCCATCTCAGAATCCCTGCGTGTTGAGCTGCGTCCCTTTAATGTCAGCGTTTCCGTTATTCAGCCAGGTATGCCTCCAATGAATGATGCCATGACCCCATCTCACTCCTCCACAAAAACAGGCGCAGTCGCAACCGCGATCCAGGCCAAAAATGCCCCTTCAAAAGTAATCCCGGAGATATCTCCCTATGCCCGTCTGTACGCGGCGATGGCAACAGCCTTCAAGCACGTTGAAAGCGGGGCGATTCCTGCGCGCGCGTCCACTTCTCAAGTCATGCTGCATGCAATCGCGTCGCAGTACCCGCGCACGCGCTACATTGTTGGGATGGATGCGGTTGTATTGAAGACTACCAGGAAGTGGGTCTCGGATCGCGTGTTCGACAGCATCCTTGGTGCTGTTTTCAAGTGGTGAGCAGAAGGGATGGTTTCAGGCGAGGTTTCGGAGGTGTTTTAGGATGTTGCAGTGATTGTTACCATCGAGACCCATAGATGTGGGCGAATAAAAGCTTCAAAAAAAGGTCTACTTGTGATGGTCCGTCTGGCGGCCTTCAACTCCATTTACAAACAAACTTTATGTCCAGACATCTGATTGCATGGGACAACTGTTTTCATTTCTCCTTTCCACCTCCGATTTTCATTCTTGTCGAAAAAGAAGAAGGATTGCTTCCCTCTTCGATACACAATCATTCAGCTTCTCTTGTCAATGGCTTCCAACCTTGCCATAAACAATTGGTCCACGCGATTCCCGACAAAAACGTCCCGTACCTTCCCACTCGCCCCAAACCCGAATTTTGCGTAAAATCTCTTCGCCCGCAGATTCTCGCTATGCACAAAGAGCCACACGGTACGCGCCCTTTCCTCGCGCATCCTCTGTAAGACGAACTGCATCATCGGGACCGCCACACCCAGTCCCTGTGCACCCCTGCGCAGATAGAAGCGGTGCACGCTCCAGCACGGATCTGCCGCGTCGTCCGAGGAGAGGAGCGGGCTGCGGGCAAGATGGAACTGGCAGAATCCGAGCGGGTCCACAGCGCGGGGGTCCGATGCGAGACAGAGGAAGTAGACGTGTTCGGAGGCAATCTCGCGGCGGAGGGTGTCCACATTGTATGAGGTGGCGATGTGGGAGGCGAGGTCGGCTGAGTTGCACTGCGTCCCGAAGGTGTCCGAGAAGGTTTCGGTTGCGAGCCTTGCAAGTAGCGGGGCGTGGGACTCCTCTGCATGCACGAGAATTGTGGGAGGAGGTTCGCGTTGTGCTGAGGACGGTTGCGGATTGGTGGCCATCGTTCTCTGCTGACAAAGCCAAGAGGATTTGTGCCTTGAATCATGCGAATCACGGTCTCACCAAGCGACATGCATGGATCGGTATCAGTTTATGCATTCTTTGGGGGGGTGTCTCCACTCCATTAAAAGCATTCAAGCATCCAAAGGCAGCCGCATCAGAAATAAATAATTGAGAGAGAAGGAGAGAGTCCGCTGCAAAGACAACTATGAAGGCCTTCCGTCCGTAACAACAGTGCCTGGTTCAACCCAATCCGCCAAACGGACCCCGGATGCGGCGGGCGAGCTGAATGTCTTTTTGCATGATGGTAACACGCTTGGCGTGGATGGCGCACAGGTTTGCGTCCTCAAACAAATGAACGAGGAAGGCCTCGGCAGCCTCCTGAAGCGCGAGAATGGCGGTGCTTTGAAAACGCAGGGTGGTGCCGTCCCCGAGATCGGGCATGAATCCCTGGGCGACTTCGCGCACCTAGATTGGATTGAGTAGGATCCAATTGGGTTGCCGACACGTACCACGCGGGCAAAGGGCAGCTTGCGCAGCAGCAGGTCGGTACTCTTCTGATATTTCCTTATTTCTCTGAGGGCCACTGTTCCAGGTCTGTATCTGTGCGGCCGCCTTTCTTTGTCTCTAGCGGGAGCTGCGTGGTTGTTTGTTAGCAACGAGATATCGCCGCCGTGGAAGCGGACGCAACTCCTCTTCTTTGGCGACTGAATCACGCGGCTGCGCTGGCCCGGAACCGTCTTTACGGGCGTTTTCTTTGAGCTCTGCCTCGAGGTCGCCATGTTTGGCTGTTGGTTTGGTAAGAAATGTCGCTTTCACAGCTCCCACCACACCAGCCAGCAACTTGGACCCGACTCTGTTCCCAAAGATGAAAAGCGCCTTCGACGCATTTCATCAGGCAAACCGGCAACCCTGCTACACTTCATTTCTAGTCTCATTAAGGCATCCTGACGCGTCGCATCTTGGATGCATGCACCATCCGCTCCAGATACGCACCAGAAAACCTTGTAAACAGTCTTAAATATTAAAATTTTTGTTCCTTTCCTGTTCCTAGAAAGCAACCTTTTACTTAAAGGCAAAATATATGTATAATCTAAACTTTACTTTAAGGCAATGCTATATGCATAAAATGCAGTATCTCAATAATATGAAAAAAAAGCCGTTACAGATGCAACTTCCTCGGTCAGGCTGAATCCGAGCAGTCGAATCTGCGGTTGGGCGGGAATGGCAGACGTTTTTGTGACCAGCAAATAAGTTCGCTCCACATGAATTCTTCAGTCCGAGAACCACGGATGCGAGAGTACTTGCTCAACAGTCAAGCGCTGTCCAGGGTCCACCCGAACCATACCACGAAGCAAGCTCCACACAGCATCGCGACTGTCAACGTCCGCCAGAGAATCCAGGGGATACTCTCCACCCTCCACATGAAGCAAGTGCTCCCATCCTGTCGCCTGGCTCCCCATCAACGCATACACGCTGCTCGGCAGCGTCCCCTGTTCACTCAACAACATGTAGAGCACCATCCCCAACGCAAATACGTCCGCCGCACGTCCATCCACGGTCACATGATGCCGAAAAGGACTGTCGGCCAAAAACTCGGGCGCGCTCAACTCCGCCGTGCCGTACTGCCGAATCCCCATGCTCGCATGATTCGCGTGTCCAAAATCTGCCAATTTCACACCCCCCTCGTGTGCCGTGTCCTGCACGAGGATGTTCTCCACCTTGACGTCCCCGTGGTAAAAGCCGCGTTGGTGCAGAAACTGCAACCCCTGGGCAACCTGGCGCACGACGTCCTTGACCGGTTGCAGGGGGAGGAGACTGTGGCCTTCCGTCCTCTGGACGTGCGCGCGGTGAGCCCAGGCCCAGCTCCACAGGTCGCTGCTGCCGGCGCTGAAGGGGAGGTTGTGGATGGTGATCCGAGCCTTGTAGCTCGTCTTGAAGACAAGGGGGCGGAGCGTGTCGGAGGGGTTTGCGGGGGCAGCTTGAGACCAGTCGGCGCCAAACAGTTCCGTGACAAGGTAGTGATGATGCGAGTCTTGCCAGTGCTCCACAAACTGAAGCAGGTTGTCGCTGTGGCCCTCTTCGCTGAGATGGGACAGTACCTCCACTTCAGGCGGGACAGCGGTGGGTGCGTGTGACACACGCTCCTTGTAAATCACCTTCACCGCCACCGCGCGACCCTGAAAATCCTGCGCACTCGCAACCACACCGTTCGAGCCAAATCCTATCACACGGTGAAGCTTGTACGCTGACAAGAACTTTTCAGGAGACTGGATAGCGGCGTTGATGACGGCTATCCGTGCCTTTTCTTCAGACTCAAGGTTGGCATAGAGATACTTGCTACTCGCGGCGCTCTGGGAGGCCAGGGCATTGAGGGCAGGAGGCGCCGATACTTTCACAACAGGCTCGGCGGTGGGGGGAACGGTTGCAGGCTTTTGGATTGCTGATTTGAGTGCAGAAAAGGAGGCCTGCGTTGCCGAGAGTGCAGATGAGATGGCCATTTGCGCTGGAGAAGCTTGGAAGAGGAGTTGATCCAGCATGTGAAGACTGACTGTGATAGTTGCAGCTGCGTAATAGGGGTGTGGGTTGGATGGGCGGGACTGTGCGTATTTATGACTGGTCCAATGGATTTCAAACCGTGATGATTCAGTGATGCGTCATCGATTTCGATTCGTAATGGTTCAACGTGGCTGTTGAAATCCATTTGAAATCGGGATCGGACCAATCGGAAGCACCCAAACAATTTCAGCGGATACCCTTTCGAAGCGCTCGGCGGCGCGCGTCGAGGTGTCCTTGAGGCGCCAACACCGCCCGCCGCCTTTTTCTTGCCCGTTCAATGAAACATCTTGGATCCAGTCAAGGGCCACCAAGGGAGGTCAAGAATAAAGGAAGAGAGGCTCTCCTAATGAATTGAGACGTATTCTTAACTAAGCAGGACCTGGCGTTCGCCGAGATATGTCATCCGATTGCAAATCAATATCAGGGAAAGGCGTGATTTCCTGATGAGGTCTTCCAAGTAATCGTTTCAGAGACAGTCTGCGTCAGCAAGGGCCAAGCATAGCTGCACAAGGAATCGGGGTTGGTAATGCTTCATGTTCATCTAACTTAGGAAGATCCTTTGAACTTCATGCCTTCATATGAGTCTCTAACTAAGAATGGCCCACAAGGAGGCAAGTACAACACTCTCTTTAATTGTATAAAATATTATACTTTTCGAGTATGATACCATTAAAGTGATGGTAATTAATGAACATGGTAATATTTTTTTTGTTCTGAAGAAGGGGCGACATGTTCTGGAGGACATTGACGATGCATTAGTGTTCTTGTAGGGGACGTATCGGGAGAGTGAATGCGCTGGTCCTCAGCTAATGTGGGACGTGTGCGAGACGAGAATGTGGTAAACCGAATACTGGATTACATGAATTTAGGTCGGCTGAGGCACAAGAGGTATTGTGGTTTGATCTGTCCGCAAGTACTCACGGAGAGCTCGCACACTTGAACCAGTCATGAACTGAGAAGAAAAGACTGACTTGTGTGGTTTTGGTGCACAGTCTCGCCCCTTATTGTCCCTGTTGTTCCATTTTGTCATTGTTTGTTCGTCATCTTAAGAACGAGAAGAGCATAATAGCGGAATAAATTTTATCAGAACAGTTAGAATCAAGCATTCACGTACCGGAGAGGAACGTGATCGTTCCCAAACCATCATGGAGCCGCAAATGATTTCCCCGTTTCCTCACTCGGGCATTATCTTAGGATTCCAATTCGGGAAGAAAGGAAACACGCTTAAAAAAATGGGAAATGTGTTGGGACGAAAGATATATTTTGCCTCCGATTGAGACTTGTTGGCAACTGAATTGAATTTGAAGACCCACTTCTATCTGCTCCCATCCAGTACTTTCTATAGTCGTGCCTTTCTGCGAATGCTTTGGCTGGACTTGATGGTGATGTTTTGGGACCGAAGCCCAATACAGAAGTGGGCCGCACCAAGCCAACGTTGACACATGTGTATGACAAGCATAAAATCAAGAGAGACAGATAGAGAGAGAAGCCAGTTTCTCACAGTGCTAACATTGTAATTTCTCTCTGATATGAGTGGTCTCCTTCGTTCACCCGACATCGATAGGAAACTTTTCGGAAACCCACATGGCACCCTCAACACCGTCTCACCAGTGTCCGTGCGGCAACATTCGGCTCACTGTAGACGATGCCAATGGTTCTGTAGACTTATCCTCGCTGTCGATCGTTGAGTACCGAATGGCGGGTTCTTCGATAAGGGTCGTCTAACGGGGATCCCTTCCTGCGCCAATCCGGATGCTCAGAAAGTACCCCTCATGTCGCTGCGGGAAGCCAGCCAAAACTTGTACTGTCTCAACTGCTCTACGCGCGTCGTGTCTTCCTTGGATGGCGCCGGGGGGACTGTTGGGTCCGCTCGCGTGGTTCCGGTCTGTGACATCGCTCCGAACGCGGACCACTTTAGTGCATGCTTCGGGATTGCAATTCTTGATCCGGGTGTGAGCGAGAACAACGACCCGTCCAAGGGCAGCAACTTGAAGTCTGCGTTGGATGACAACACGCATCTCACCATTGCAGACAAACACGCGCGGCGCATCGGCCTGCGCGCACATTTTGAAAACTGGAAACAGGCGCTGCTCCGCGATACGGAACGCCGCATTCTCGAAGCTCAGGCCCAGTGCGCATGGCTCTGCGACCGCATCCAGGAGGCAGAGGGCGTATGCGAGACCTCCGAGGAGCACATAGGCCTGGTGGAAGAGGTGGAGAAAGATCCACTCCTGGAGGACGATGTGAGTTGTTGTTGTAGTGTTGCTTCGCACAATCGTTTTAATTTTGACACCCATCCCGTGTCGCCAGAAACTGTCTCTCCCTGCCCAACTCTGTGAAACGCGTCCTCCACGTGAACCCTCTCCAACACTCCATCTCGTATCGTCCGCCTCCCTTCCCACCCCGATCCCCATCCAGCACTCCGCTCCCATCTCAAAAGAACCCATCCCAACCATTTCCTCGGATTCCCCCATCGTCGGCAGTCTACTGTCCCGCCGCATCAGCCTTGCCGCCAGTGCAAGCAGCCTCCCACCACCTGGCACCCCACAGGTCCTCTTACCCGTCTCGGTCAACCCAGCCGGTCTCGTCAGTGCCAGCGCCGGAAACGTGAATCAAGGGGGAGGAATTAGCGCCAGGAGTAGCGGCCCGTTGCCTCGTAAAGTGCACTTCAAAGATACGTCCGCGCCGAGCGGGTCCGGGCTTGCTGCGACAACGATCTCCGCTGGTGCATTGCCCTCAACATCGAGCGCAGCTCCGGCGGCATTGACCACGCCGCTGGTGACGGAACCAACCAACGCATCTGCATCTGTCAGTATGTTACTGCCCAGGCAGGTGGACAAATTGGGAAGTAAACCGCTGCCGAGTCCCGCTCCACCAGGCGGAGGTATCTTCAAGTTTGTTGCAGGGGTGGAGGCGGAAGACGATGAGGAGGATGGCAATGACGAAGAAGATGAATTGTTTGACATGGATGGGACTGTAAAGGACGTTGCGCGGTATGGGTCCAGTGTGGAGGAAGAAACGGAAGAAGATGAAGAAGAGTTTGACGATGCTCAAGGTGAGTTGCCCTTTCTGGCAACACATCTCGTGTTTGTGTTCATCACAGTCTCTGCAACAGAACAACAGCCGGTCTCGCTTCTCTCATCCTCGGTACCCGTCTCCATTATGCAAGATCCGTCCCGTGTTCCCATAGATCGGAAAAAAAAGAAAGGGGGCGATACTGATGAGAACGCGTTCATGGCCCCGCACGAAATCGTTGCTCAGAGTTACAAACAACAAGGACTCGAGGGCGGGGTTGGGAGTGTGGTCGGCAAGCCTGTCGTCGTTGGAGCGGCGAGCTACAAGAAGGGCGCGTTGTAGAGAGAACGGTCTGGTTTAACACAGATCCCAATCACCATTTCATAGTCTTTTGTTTTTCTGAATGAAGCTATGGTTGTGCATAATGTGGAAGCTTCAAATTTAAAAAGTTAAACCGTCGGTCTAAGCGAATACGATTTACTTACCCGCGCGGGACTCAGCTTCATTTACGGCTTGACCGACACGGCCCATTCCTTCAAGAGCTTGTCGCCTTTCATTTCTTGGAGGACATTACGGCCCTAACGAAAATGAGAGAAAATAATCAGCGGATGATGAGTAGTTCGGGCAAGCAAGGCAGCAAAACTTAGAACAAACAAAAAAAGAGAGAATTAAAAAGAAAACTAATGCCGAAGATATGGTATCTCAATGACAACTCCTGGAATCTAATGGTGAGGAACTTGGGTAAACTCAATCAGTTTGCGTTAACGCAATAATCTCAAAGCACCGGAACGTCCCTATTTGGTCCTTGAAGTCTTTGACTTTAGTCCCTGAACAGAGAGTCAGGGAAGGCCAGAGAACTGTGAAGGCAATATTGTCCATCCTGGGGCATGAACGCAACATCTCAGTCGCTTTATGACCAATTCCACCGAAGCTTCTTTCGAAAGCCCGCGAGTCGCCACGGCCGGCGAAGAGTCGCTTCAGTTTCCTCGTTGTTTTCCCCTTCTCTCACAAATCATGAAAGTAGCCTTGAAAGAAATGTAAGAAGACATTTATCTTGTTTATATGTGACATGTTTGGGGAAAGGACGCATCGGAATATATCAAACTCCGCACTTTACCAGACACCTCCTCACATCCCGTCGATAATACAACACGAGCCCGGGAGTCACCCACGAATCTACGGCCACAAAGAAACACGCCACCCACCAAAACTCCCTTTCCCCACGGAACCCATCCACCAGCTCCGTCACGCCGCCAACGAACCGCACCAACTCAAACAAAAAGAAGGGGGAGTAGGCCACAAGCACGCCCGCCCCCATCAAGCAGCAATTTATAAGCACTTGTCTCTCGGCGCGCAAGCGAACACGCGCTAGCTGTCCCGCATCCAGCTGCGTCCTGTCCACGTCCACAGGCCCACCCCTCGCAAAGACATTGTTGCGCTTGTTGCGGGGTACAAGGAAGAAGACGACCGTGCGCGGGCTCTCGTCAAAGAGCCGCGTGGCGTAGCGGTACGTGGCCGTATAGAGGCACGCGCTCCCAAGTGTGCAGCCCAGGAAGGTGATGCTGGCCACGACAGTCCAGAGGGATTCTTGGAACTTGGAGTCAGGTTTGACGCCGTCGCTTGAGGGGCTTGTTGCGAAGGCGCCGAGGAGAGCGAGGTCGCAGAGAGCGAGAACGACGTATACGATTTTGTAGTAGGTCCGGCCTTCGAGGTCGCGAATGGAGAACCAGCGCTCCATGGCGAGGAGAAGGTTAAAGCTGAACAGGCCTACCATCATCATGGAGGTGAAGCATGCAGCGACAGGATCCGCTTGGCTTGCCAAGTTTGTGGCGAGGAGGACTTCAATTACGGTGCGACCGAGGGACCAAACAAAAGAGTGTGCAACTAGGGCACAGGTGATTCGGTCCAATCGCGATTTGAGGATAGTCTTGTGGTTCAGGGCGAATGTGATGAGGACGAACAGGTTGATGAGTGTTCCAGGGATGTAGATGGCGAGCAAGGATGCCAGGAAGGCTGGCGTGTTGATGAGCTCATATTGCATGTGAAGGCCGTGATTATAGGTTGGAAGGGCAGCAGGATCTCTTGGAACGAAGGAGGCACGACGTCTCAATGAGGATCTGGCGGCAGGGGGTGGAGATTCGCTTCAGAATTTTGACTGCGAAGCGAACGCGTGGGCTTGCCGGTTGGGCCTGCAAGTCATCAATCAAGGAACTCCATGTGCACATTTGCAAGATCTCCGTCGAAGGGCTTGACCCCCACAAATCAAACCTGTCGTCGATTCCTTTCTCTTCACTGTCAGTCAAGTGGCGACTAGTGGTTGGAGGGTGTTGCAAAGGCGTCCAGTCCGCGTAAGCCCGGCCTTAAGTCCCATTGTCTAAGCTACCCCCACCACTGTGAGCGCACTCTTTGATCGCAGTCCACTGATGTACGGACAAGCTGCTTCATGGGCTCAGAGAACATACAAAGCGATCAATCGGCCGGTGATTGAAGGAACGAGGAGATACAAACCTCCATCTAATGCACCTCTGCCGAATAGTCGTTGCGCATACCGGACGAGGACTTCGCCAGCTCAGTTGGTCGTCGGCGCTTGTAACGCGCGTTCTCTGCTCGTTCACCCTCGGTCCGGCCGCGCCATACTCTGCAAATTATCTGTGCTCGACGCCGCAACTGAACGCGACATGGACTCGATTATTGTGAGCTTCCTTCCAACAAGGTAGTAGAACTGGCCCTCACAAGTTGTAGAACTATTTCTCATGCTGCCAGATCATCAGGTCCAGCGTATCACCATTACTAGAGACAGGGTCTACCTCACTTGACAAGGACCCAACATCAACGATTCCTTCGCGTTTCAAGACAAGTCAACGTGGGGTCAAAACCAACAAAAAAACCTCATCATTGTCACGACACTCAACATGTCCGTATCTGCATCCATGCAGTAATGGCTACTGTTGGCAGCTCATTTGGATCATGTTGACTCAATGGACTCACGACACCCACGTGCGTCATCACATTCACAGTTACGGCTCCAAACGTTTTCATTTCTTCAGCATTCGTGTAGGCCTACTTGGCCTTTCAATATCGAATACTAGCGTCATAAACTCGATAACGCAAACCTTGTTATCAGATCAATTGATGGACGTCGTTGCGTAAGGGGTTTGTTCATTTTGAAGCACAAATCATCGTCATGCGAATTCGCGGGAAAGGTTTAATCCTATGGAAGGGGGGTGTATGCAAGATTTGGGCAAAGAGTCAAAAAACATTGTGGCGAGGAACTCTCTTCGCCTCAACAAACTGAAGTGGTGTTTTTTTGAGGGAAATGAACGCGACGAACTGGAATGTTCTTCCGTCAGCGCCGTATGTTGAGTACCGTCTTGTGAGCGCGGGCAACGGCGGGATCGTAGCGCACGTGGCCAAGATGCCGGCGAGTGCAGTGGTCACGTCACTGCGGCAGCCCATCTCAGTGTGAGTTCTGTTCCACAACCCAACATCCTGAGTGTGAGCAAACAAACAAACCCATCTAAAGGCACCGTCGCATTCCGGAGCTTCTTCATCTCGAGGAAACACAGTCATTCGCAGCGAAGCCCGAGGCGTCAAGCGCAGATCCAAAGGTTGACATGGCCGCACTCGCAGCCTCCACCGCAAAGGCACCCATCGATGTAGATAAGATTGCACCAGGATCACGCACAGCTCTTCACAACTCTCTCGCGAACAGAAACAAGTGGGTGCAGCCCATACAGAATTCCCCCTTTCAACATACTAAAGTACACAAACAGCCCAAACAAGCCCTACACAGGCGGAAGATTTCAAAAAAAGACGCGGCAAATGTTTTTTGGTGCGGCGGAGGACGGCGAGGACCCCACTGCCCGCGCAAAAAAGCGCGACCCGGACCGTTACCCCTGGATTATCCGCGACAGTGGCGGCGAAGTCCTCACGGGCTCCGTGGAGCTTGATCAGGCCGCGCAGGACCGTGTCTTGTTCATTGTCGTTGAGTATCTCGCGATTGCATAATGCGCCCCACAGTTTCCAACGTCACTGAACCACACAGGACCAACAACAAAGTTTCGTTGTGACTCCTGTTGCCAAAATTCATAAATTCGTTACCAAGCCAAAGTTTCACACACTCACGGCGGATGAAGCGGAGGAAAAGCTGAAGCAAAAACGACGCGTCGAGAGGTGGGGCAACACACCACTCGTCGCCGCCAAAAAGACGGTAAGTCCCGTCTTTGTCTCATATCGCGCGTCCATCCTCGCCCACACGGTGGCCTCCGCAAACTCTAAATAAGGACGAAGAAATCGCTCGCGAAATTGACGGTGAAGCCGCAAATCTCTCAAAAGAAGACCGCGCCGAACTCGCGCGTGCCCTCAAGCGCATGAACCCCGCCGCCCTCTCCTCCAGCCTCGGTGCTTCTTCTTCGTCTGCGGGTCCCGCCGGTCGTGCGTCCGCTGCTGCGACTCCGTCGTCCCGCATGAGCCGCGGCGGAGGCGGGGGCGAGGACGGACTGGACGAGGACATTGACTTTGATGAGGTTATGTCGGATGACGAGAATCCTGATTTCGGGATCGAGAACGAGGAGGAGGCCAAGGAGGCGAAGCGGCGCGAGTTTGGCGATATGGCGCGGCGCGCGAATTTCGAGGGGGAGGATGAGAAGGAGGAGAGGCGCTTTGAGCAGGAGATGATGAAGCGCAAGAGTACCTCCAAGGCGCAGAAGGTGTGCCATTGTTTCATTCATCGCATCAGCCCTGACGCGCCTTTGTTTTAGAAACTGCAAAAGGCGCTCAAGAAGCATAATGCAGACACATACGTCTCGGACGACGACATGAATGAATACGGTGAAGAGGAGGAAGACTCTGAACCTGAACCCGAAAAGCCCGCCGCCCCAGCCAAACCTGTCTCTCCTGCCCTCCCCGCACCTAAAGATGGCAAGAGCCCGACCCTTGCGCCGCCGCCACCCAAGGAGCCGAGCCCAGACCCAGAGAAGCTGCTCAAGCAGAAAAAGAAGGAGGCGGATATTAGTGGCTACGACGCCGTAAGCGCCGCGCGGAAGGCCATGTACAGCGGTGTCATGGATGTCACCAAAGCACGCAGCTTGCTCAACTTCGGTGGCGTTGTGGGTGGGAAGGCAGGCTTGAACAAAGTGGGGTCTTCCTCTGGAGCGGCGCAAGGCGGTGGCACGAGTCCGTCCTTGAGTGACCGTGGGAGTGCGAGTCCCGATTTGGCAGCGGGTGCTGGGCTCCCCAAGTTTAAGCTCAAAGTGGGGGCTGGGGGCAGCCCGGAGCTGTCGGCGGTGGCTGGGGATTCCAAGAAGAGAAAGGGTGCGGATAGTCCAAGCCTGGGTGGGGGTGGGAAAAAGGTGAGATTGGCACAAGCCACCTTTTATTTCTTAGAATTTTTCTCACCTTGCAACTGCTGCGATTCTGTGATCGTAGTTGAAGCCGAACCAGAGCAATTCACCCAACCTCAACTCATCGCCGCGTTCCGGAAAATCTTCGACGCCGAACGTAGGCGGCCCTTCGAAAGGTATGTCAGCAGCGTCTCCGCGTCTGGACGAACTGCGCGGATCCAGCAAAAAGAAGGCGCCGAGCCCGAATCTGGAGCAGCCTGGAGGAACCCCAAGCCTGACGCCCCTTATTTCTGCTAGCCCGACTGTGCCTGTGAGTGGCGACGACAGTTGAGTGCATTCTTCCTCGATTATGTGAGTTTCCTAATACTCTTGAGACTAGACATACTCAAGGAATCTGATATTCGCATTTTATTCACGGCTGCGAAACCCTCCATGTCGGTGCGGGACCTTGTGGCAGCGTTGAAAGACAAGATGAAATTTGAAGGGAACAAGCAGCTGCTCACGAAGCTGATTAAGACGTGTTGCAGGGCGACTGAGACATCAAAAGGGAGGATGTTGTCTTTGAAGTGAGCGGGTTGAAATAAAAATGAGTCGCTTCTCTCCTTCACTGAAACACATGTATTCCACCAATGGCGTTAAAATTTTAAAAATATAAAGGGGGATCAGACTTATTCCTGCTTGGCTCCAAGCGCGACAACCGTAAACGAGTTTCCTGTTGGGTCACGTTGAATGAAGGCCCGCTGAATCACCTCCACAGCGCTGGTAACAAACCCAGCCTCCCCTATATCCCCGTGAACAACGGGTCCTTCTTTCCCACCGTCTAGCTCCACCAGTTTTCCACCCACAGGCACAAATGCCACGAAATGCAGATCGACTTCGTCTTCGGCCCCGGGCGCTGCCGTTTGCCCCTCCATCGAACTACTTGCATGCAAAGACGCGAGCTCAACGTCTTGCTCAAGCGCCTGCGCGCGTGCATCCGCATTAAGCGGTGTCAAACGTTCTATTGTGTTCCGCAGCAGGCCACTTCCTGTTCTCACCGACCTAAGTGAAAACTGACACGGAATATTCCAAGAAGGGCGTATGCATACCGAGATCCACGCCCTCCAAGTTAGCCAGCGAGTGCAAGATTGCCATGGTCCCGCAAGCATTTCCAATCGTTTGCTTGACCCAGAATACACCCGCCATCCCGGGCACCACCGTCCCTGCCACCACGGCCCCCTTCTCGATGGCTGTCACGGGGAACAGTAGGATGAAAGCGCGCACGGGATGCGGGAGGAAGGCGAGGTTCTCTGGGTCGAGGGACCACACATCGCTGAAGGCGAGGTTTTCGGAAGCTGGAATGCCCAGCTTGGCCAGGTAATCGTTCATGACGTCGGGGTTGCTCTCGAGGGGCAGCCATTTGGGTACGGAAGATGCTACCATATTTGATGGATGTTTCTGTGGCGGATGTTTCTGTGGCGCCGCTTTCAAAGGGGCGTCGAAGAATTTGAATGAAAACAGTATCCAAATATAAGGGGATATTAAGATACAATCATTGGTGCCTTCCAGTGCCAACATCTACTACAACTGAGGGCTTACACATTACTATTCCTTAGATATCAAAATAAAAATCAAAAATATAAGGTAGTGGCTTTATAAATAGTTCACAAGCCTATAATAATAGCTGATAACTCAGTGGTGGAGATCCAATCTTATTTATATATTTATTTTTAATATTTGGACATCCTGAAGTATATATATTAATATCACCTGCTTTTGGTATTATTTGTCATGTAGTTAGTGAATTTTCTAATAAAAATATTTAGCCAATTAGGTATGGTTTATGCTATTATTGTATCAGAGTATTAGGATAATTTCCAAGAAATTTGGACCAAGTATTATAACAAAGTTAGTTAAAATAAGTTATCTACCTGTCCTTCCCTTCATATATATTAAAAGATCTTATATAATATAGTTAACCATACTACATAAACCAAATATTACCAATGCAAAATTAAGAATAGTGTTTAGAATTTATGCCATTTACCAATATTACCAATATAAAATAAAAAATAGTGTTTAGAATTATACATTTGCCAATTCTATTATATTTTGCATACCATTTTCAGTCAAATGTTACTTTTATTAATCTTATCTATAGAAGTTTCATAATAAAATGTACTAAAGGAAATGTACCAACTTCTAGTAAAAATAGATAGATACCAAAAATAAATGTAATTCTTCTAATAATCTACTTAAATTTAAATATCAAACTTGTCAAGTTAAATTTCTTAAACCTTTGGAATCTCTTGAAATGTTTTTTGATAATCATAAAAATATTGCTTAAGAATTACTAATTAATGTTGTAAATGCTATTCCTGATAATATGATTGGACAACTTATTATGCTGGTTATATTCCTGGTGATACAAAAATTAAATATCATAGTCCACATAAAAGAATATTTGTAACTAATAAAGCAGATACAAAAGCTTAGTTTGATTATATTGCAAAAATAGTTTTAGTATGAGTAATCAATATATGTTGAAGTAGCAGTATTTTTAAATGCTTCTTTTTTTAGTAACTATTTTTTCTAATCTTTATCTTCATAAACATAATGAAACAAATGCTAGTATTAAGACAATTGATAGATTGGAAAGTAAAATTATTATTTTAGCATTTTCTACTATTTTAGGCAGTTTGATATTATTGAGTAGTAGTGATTGATTAATATTTTTATTAAGTTTGAATAACAATCTTATAGTATTTATTTGATGGTAGCACAATATAAAAGTATAGTACCTAGTGTTGGTGCAGGATAAAAATATGATTTTTGGGGTGAGTATTTTATAATTATTTCTTTTTTATTTAGAAGTTTTATCAAACCTGTACAGGTTTTCATGTTTAAATATTGTAGATGATTATATTTCATTTATGTAATATCATTACTATTATAATGACAATAATATTTCATTTATATTCAAAAAAAGATATATAGATCTTTTGTAACTATATATTAAATTTATATAAGGTTCTATAGAACTGAATATGTTGTGTAGGATTTATAATAACTATATGATGCTTGATAGTATAAACTTAATTAAGATAATTACCTACATGTTAGAATCAAAAATCTAAGAACTATCTGTGCCTTAAATTTAACTTAACATGGGCACTAATCTTTTATCTTTATATTTTCATTCAAGCAACATCTGTAATACTCGTTTACTCAGACTATGTATCTTTATTATAATAAGTATATTCTATGAAAACCTGTACAAGTTTGAAAAGATAAATTATACAAAAGACAAATTCTATAAACAGTAAAGCAGAAGTTGTTCAATATCACCTTCCTGCAGTCTACTACTTAATAAACTAAAGTGTTTTTTAATAAGCAGGAGTTACATGAATTTTGGTGACAAGGGCCAGTGTTGATAGCAAAGAGTCATTGACTGAATTGAGAATGTGTCTATGGATGCCATACCTACTTTGAAGACATATTGAAAACCAATGCTATTCATCCTTTATTGCTACATACCTAGGCTTCATCAATATGAGATAGTCCAATCAATAACTTGGTCACACAAGTTCCTGTCAACAAAGTCCTATCCATGAAGTGACTTACTGTTGAATCCCCATTTAATTGAAGCATAAAATCAATGGTCTACATAATCAGTCAGCAGGCAGTGAGATTCAGCAACACAGCCATCACTTCCCAATTGACAGCAACTGCCCACTAGCACTGTCCCTTCAATGGTGACAAATATTTATCCAGAATCATGCCCTAGCCCAGAATGAAATGTTGGAGTTGACTTGATTTCCTCATATGAGACAAAATGATTAACTGTACCTTTCATTATTCCTCATACTCAGTCAGCCCAGCACTACCTTGCACCTGCACTAATACAAAACTGTCTGCAGTCACCAGCTAGTGGGGCAGCTGGGCTTTTTCATATACCTAACAACAGTCAGGCATTTTCCTTTTTCATACATTACCAGACATTAGTATCTTAATATATAACAAAACATTGCATGAAACAGTTATTGTGTTCAGACCAAGTTGCTGGGAGTAAGAGGCAACGAGAACTTGCGATAGTTTGGGGAGAGATTCATGAACCAGGTCAACATCGAGACACAAACT
Source organism: Chytriomyces sp. MP71 (assembly GCA_025201725.1). Lineage (NCBI taxonomy): Eukaryota > Fungi > Chytridiomycota > Chytridiomycetes > Chytridiales > Chytriomycetaceae > Chytriomyces > Chytriomyces sp. MP71. Next base: position 3,627 of record MU614990.1, on the reverse strand, counting down.
TCTGTTACCATGTTGGAGGAGAAGGATTGTGTATCTTTGAAATAGGACCTGCAAGTTTTGGAAATGTTGTTTTGGAAGTATCGATAGATTCCCTGATATGTCACTTGAGATTAAATATGGGAGAGGAGTGTTGCTAAAGGTCAACAAGTGAGACATATTGTTACTCGAAATTGTTACAGAATAGACAGTAAATTTCAGATATAAGTTCGAGGTTTATTGAGAATAAAATAAGTCTGTTTTTATATTTATAAATTGTGGAAGCTTTGAGAATACAGTAAATGAAAGAATATTGGAGAAATTTGAAATACTTGATATGTGGCAAATACGGGATTTTGAAATGTTCAAAGTTGGTTGTCATGGAATCAGTCTGTCCAAGCCTTATTCTGTTACACCTGCCTCCAAGAGCACATGCAATGATAAAGCATCAAAAGGTACTTGGTTCTGTTCTTGTAGGCATCATAGGAGTTCAGGAATAGGCAACAGTTTTGGACTGGATGGTAGTTTTTCCATGAAACTAAAACTTGTTGTTTATCATGGAGTTCATGTTGGTGAAGAATTTTGTCAATAATGCGAAGTTGTAGTGCTTGTTGATGCAGGGGATGTTTGTCCTAATTGTAGTAATAAAGGCATAGCTTTTCTGGATAGAAAACTGGGTGACCATACCATATATCTGGAATGTTGAGCTTGCAGGATGGGGCTTCTCAAATGAGTTCAATAATCTTGTAGGGCCAGGTATACTGATTGGATAATTTTTCAGTTGGTTGGTGGCAGAGGTTTGGTGGCTTGAAATCTGTGAAGGGGATAAGGACATATTTGTACATATATGTCAGTGATTGGCAATAGCTGAATAGCAATCCTGATGATTGCAGATGCATTCCTTTACAGCTTGATGCATAGCCTTGAGGTTGCAGATGTCAAGAGAGCCATACACAGTAAAGTCAATATTCATAATTGATCATGGATGTCATCCATATTCAAGGAAGAATGGAGAGTAGCTTGTGGTTGAGTTGATGGTGTCATTGATGCCAAATTTTACCTTGGCAAGATGATCCCTATCTTCTTGCTAGTAATTTATGAAGTGGCTTAGAGATTGAAGAATGCAATCTTTTTTTTGTTAAGTTTGACTGTCTGTCTGTGAATGAGCAGTGGTGGTAATTGTGAGGGTGATACTGAGGGATTTCCAGAGGGCTTGCCAAAATTGAGAGGTGAGCTTAGTGTCACAGTCAGACATGTAATGTAAATGGGGTAATACTGAGAGGGCTTGCCAAAATTGAGAGGTAAACTTGGTGTCATGGTTGGAGATGTAATGTAAAGGGATGCCATGATGGAGGAAAATTTGTTTTTCAAAAATCTCAGCAGTGTCACAAACAGTGTCTGTTGTGCAGAAAGTTTTGGAGTTTGTGGACTGGTCTGTTTGACAGAGCCAGCAAAGGCAATGGGCTTAACTGGGCATCCTGACAAAATAAAAATAAAAATAATTGGCAGGGGACATGTTAAGACCAAGTTGTGAGGATTAAATAAGGTGAGACAAAACTCAACCTTAACTGGATTGGGTCTTGGAAAAGGTTTTCTTGCACGTCAGAAAGCCGGGACAAAGGTTAGAGGCTTTGGAATGGAATAAAGTCATAACACTGACTGTATTGAACTGAAGAGAAACAAAAGGAAAGGAAGTCAGCTTAAATAGCAGAACTAATGAAAAAATGAAATGAAAATGAAATGAGTAAATAAAGAGTTTCCAAAGATACGTAGTTCTGGAAATAGTTCCTTAGGAGATGTGACCATTCTGGATATTGATCCTGATCACACTATCAGGTGCAAAGGAATTAGAAACAAAACTAACAAATTTTGTGTCAACACTTATTTACCCAAAGAAGCATAGCAAGGTTCACATGATTAAAATGAGAGTTGCAGTAAGACTTGGCAAAATGTCAGGACTTGGCGGAGTTTGATTAAAATGCGTGAACTTGATTGAAAGATGTGCCAACATTCCAAAACCCATGAAAGTCCGACATTGTCTCATAGCATGTTGTCAGCAATGATAATAGTTTGGCTTGATTCATTTTTTGCTCCACAACTGGTCACCTGCAAGCCCTGGATCCAGCCCATGCCTCTGATGATAACGCAACATATCTGTTTCAGCAAAGATCCATTGGCAAGTCTCAAAAGATTCAATCAAAAAATGAAACCCAAAAGAAATCTCTCTAATAATGAAGTAAAGGAGAGCCAATCACAGTTTAGGACACATGTGGGGTGTCAGTCTTCATGTGCCCATCCGAGAAAGCTTTCTCAAGGGTGAAGACAAAATGGCCTCTGTTGTTGAAATGAGCATACGCTAACACCAACTAACTTTAGCCTGCTTCCATTCTCTATATTCAGCTAGAATTTAGGTGAACGTTCGCAAGGAGCCAATTGTTGTTTTGGAGACAATGAGTAGGCTTGAGTAAGTTTACAGTTACAGATTTAAAGTTAGCAGGAGATGCACTTGTGCACAATTGGAGCTGGCTGAATTGGTAAGGCTTGCTGTTAACATGGAACTAGATTTGTGAAAAATCGGTATGCTTTATGAAGTTTAAGCAGTTTCTGCTTGTGTAAACAAAGGACATGGAATTCCACAGCAGAGTGGTCTGTGCTGGGTGGGGAAGGAGCTCCCGCTACTGAAGGCATTTAATGTGAATGAAATTCATTCATAAATTTGGCGATCGCGCCGTGAAAATTGTCGATCACTTCACCTATTCAACCTCAGCATCTTACCAGTCGAGGCGTCGTCCAAAGCTGGTTTAACTTAAAAGATCCTGATCACAAACGCAAACACATTACTGAGACGCGTCACAGTTCTGTGAACAAGTCAGACAATCGCTTTTGCCGCCAACGGGTCGCTTCGTTGACCCCAGCCATGTCAGATCAGCTTGCCGCACCGTCGTACGCTACGCGTCGGAGAACGGGCAAAGATGGTAAAGCGAGACCTATCAGCCTGTTTGGAGCCAGCCCGTTGCGATCGGCGACGCAGCTTCCAAGAGACGACGAAGCAAACAACTCCAAACGACGTGCCTCTGTAACTACGGGGAGCGATTCGGGTTTCAAACAAATCACATCGAAGACCACGAGTAGGGAATCCCATTCAAGTGACAACAAGGAAAAGGATTACATCGGATCGGGCAAAATCACCAGAACTTCGTCTGTGAAAAGCGCAATATCTCAAACCTCTAAATCGATTCATGGGACGCCAGATGATGGTTCAATTTCAGATTCGCAGGCACGCACCTCGCTCACGAAGAACAGCATATCTTTCGGAAATATACTCCTAGGAACCGTACTCGTAAAGAAAAAATCGTTGAATAGAAAGGATGTTCACGTTGCTTTTCCTCGAATATCAGAAAGCAGGGAGTTAGGCGCCTCGAGTTTTGACACATCCGGATCTGAAATTTCTGATGGCAACAGCCATTGTGGATTAGTTGAAGATGACGTCAGGCTTGTCCTTAGAGTGATAAATCCCAGCCTCGATGAAAACTCGCGCTCTGCTTCGTTCGATTCGAACATCAACGAGCCAGAAACAACGCAGCCAGATATTCCAAAGATATCGATTTCGGGTAAGTAAATTAAAATTAATGCTTTTTTTTTCTGATCTGT
>MU614989.1:0-23069 GCA_025201725.1 Chytriomyces sp. MP71 | reverse complement strand
ACCAACCCCCCCAACAAATAATATCCAGGTGGAGCTGGCTCGGCGTCCAGAGCGAATCCGCAAATGAGATTGTTCTTGCCTTTGGTCTCGACCGTTCTGGCGTGCCCGAAAACCTCGCGGCACTCTGGAGTCACCACTTCAAGCTCACCTACACCGTCACTCTCTCCGCAGACTCCCTCAAGACGAGATTGACCGCAGAAAACACGGGCGATGACGAGTTCACATTTACCTCCCTTCTGCACACTTACTTCCGCGTGGAGGTGCCCCACTATGATTTTTGGCTCTGGCTTTTCCCCCATGACCTTAACCTTGCCCGCCACCACAGAACATTGATCACGTTCGCGTGAAGGGTCTAAAGGGCAAGACGTACAATGAAAAAATTTATAACAAGGTTGGAGTCATTGATAACGATGACGAGATTGCCGTCTCCGCTGAGCTCGACCGCAACTACTTTGATGTGCCCAACCAAGGTATCTCTGTCGTCGAAAACGGAACCGTCACGGCCTCCCTCTCCACCTCAGGCTTTGATGACGTGGTGGTCTGGAACCCCTGGATCGAGAAGGCCAAGTCGCTCGCGGACTTTCCAGACGAGGGATACAAGAACATGATTTGCGTGGAAGTGGGACAGATTGGCAAGCCCGTCACGTTGAAGAAGGGGGAAAAGTGGGTTGGCGAACAGCACATTCGTTGATCCTACGTTTCGAAACTCTCCCATCCTCTTCTTCCATGGGTCCCTTTTCCCCTCCTCAATTTCAAAACAATCTTACCGCAGTAAATGGGTTTATTTTGGCGTGTCGATTCATTGATTACTTGAGCGTCAGCTTGGGCTGATCCAAAAACAGCTCCACAAGCGGCTGCCAGTCCGTATCATTCCCATAACTAATGCTCTTGAAAAACGCACCCGCGGCCGCTTCCGTCTGTCCCGTTTGCAGGAAACTAAACGCGAGCAGGTGCTGGCCTTCGCGCTTGGTGCGCTCGTTACGCAGCGCCGGTGTCACGCATTCGATCACGCTGTGATAGTCTTTGAGCTTGTAGAAGCCTCTGTTTTGATGTATGTTGTTTGGTGGTTGTGCGTTGAGTTGGGTATCTCCTTGTGCTATCGTTTCTCGAATGAGGGACCTGGACTGGATGCGGTTTGGACTAACCTTGCTGCGTAGAGCCATCCAATTGCGTCTGTGTGCGTCGGCAGGTTGTGGTTGGAGTGATGTGAGTTGTGCCACCTCAGCAAGGGAAATACCGGAAATACCCCAACGCAGGGAATGTCTTAGTCACCTTTAGGACAGAAGCCAACCATTTCCGTCAGTGCATCACGTACAGATTTGCGTTGATCCATGAGAGATCAAGGCTCGCCTCAAGTGTCAAAGGTATGTTTGGACAAGCTGACAATTTTTCACCTCTCACTGGCTCCAATTTTCCAAAAGGAAGTCTCGGTCAATCAACAAGCACTAGCAACTAATTCTAATTCTATTTCTTTTTTCATGTCCGCTTCATTTTACCCCTTAACCTTCAAGATATTTGGGTTGTTGATTTGTGCCACACCATGGGCATACCCGCTCAATCATGGTGAACTTGTTCCAGTCATCCTTGTTGGCAGTCTTACTGCAGTGGCTGCATTTCACCTTGTTTCGAGAAATAGGGTACCCTGCAGAAAGTTGGAGCCGCAGCACCTAAAAAGGATCGCAGACAAGGCACATACCTGTAATGATGCATGGCTCTGCAACAAAGCGGCAGTTGTAACATGTCAACGAAGCGTCATAAATGCGTGTCCCACAGTCGTCGCAATTTCGGCGTTCCACTTCCTGCTTGATTTTTTGATCCAAGGACACTTGGAGAACCCAGTCTCGCACGGTATCGCGTTGTTTTTCCTGTGGGCCGAAATTGCGCGCGAATCAGGTTGAGGTGGAGACAACGGGAAAGGGCTTACGTTTGAATTTTCAGTGGGTAGCTCCACGTCAAACGGAACGTCTGTATTCACAAAATCAGAGTTTTCTAGCAGGGAGGCGTCGCCTTCTTCAATTGCGTCACTGATGTCTAGGTAACGATTCCAGCAAACGAAGGCCATATTGTTGATTCCTGCGACCTGGAACACAAAGACAGCATTTGCTTCTGTGAAAACTGTTTCCAGTTGTTATAGACAATCAGAGTACCTTGGAGAAATGACCGGCTTCATAGAAGGCTCGATCGGGTGGTATCTCGCCAATGTATCGCAGAAGAGCGATACTTTGCTTAGCGGCGACGAGTGCGAGTTCGCGCTTTTTCGCGCAATAATTTCTTAGTGTGAGAAGGTGGACAATAAACAGATACTTTTGGAATGCCGGATTGATGTTTGGTGATGCTGTGACCTGTTTGAATCACATAATGAATTGCGAATTACATTATTTGAAAATATGCGCAACATATACCAGTTTAAATAGGAGTTCACGGATAGCAGAAAGTCCTGGTGCAGAGCCCCTGTGCAAAACCTCTCGGGTTAAGCGCAAGTAAATGTCCATGTTGGTGGAACTTTGTTGAACACCATATTTCACAATGGTTTGAGCAGCTAAATCATACTTTTCGTCTTTGATCAAGTTGACAGAGTAGATAGTGAGGTACTTATGTAAGACTTCGGGGCTAACGACCGCTGCTTTCTCCAAACACTTGTCCCACTCTCCACGTTGTGCAAACAGATCCAAACCAGCAGTAGCATCTACATTGACAAGTTCTTCGGCATTTTGTTGATTCTTGAGATGCGAAATGTATGTTGTTTCCAGATATTCACCAAAGCGAGGTGCGATGTTGACAACCTCCTTCGCCTTTTCCCACTGTCCGACCCGGGCATAGCAGTCTATCGCATCTCGATGCATTTCAATTGACATGTAAAATTCTGCGGCTTGCTCAAACTTTTTGATGCCAATCAACCGAGAGCACACAGTGGTCACAACCTCGTGAACACGATCCGGTACAAACTTCATAGCAAGCTCCGCAGCCTTCTCCCACACCTGTTCCAAAAAGTCCACGTCTGTGACTTGCGGAACATTGAACTTGAGATACAAGTCGATGGCGCGAGTAAAGTCCTTTTGCTGTTCCAGCATGCGAATCGACTGCAAGATTTCTTCCTTGCCACCAGTAGAGTTGGCGCGACTAGTGAGAATGCGATTATATTCTTCGTGCAGGTCAGTAACGCGGTTGGGGACATGTTGTTTGGCAAACTGGAGACATTCTTTCCACATGTCATTGTCCTTGTACAATTTCAGAGTCAAATCGGGTCTTTGGGCACGCAACATGAGAGTTTCAAAGGCACTGAAGTCCTTTCGGTCAAAGGCGACTTTGGCTTGGCTGATTAAGACTTCGGGCACACTGGTTGGCTCATATGTCTCAGCCACATGCAAAGCTTCCACCCAGTTTTCGGTGTGAATGTACATCAGAATGGCTTCTTTTGGCTTTCCGGCGAGAATAAAGGCACTCTCTGCTTCTTTGAATTTGCCCTCGTCCTCCAAGAACATTGCTGTTGAACGAATAAGAGGCTGTCAAATAAAACGCACCAACTACATACCATGCTTGTAATGAATGTCTGCGAGCTTGAATTTGTCAGCGAATCTGCTCAACTCAAAGGCAAAGTCAAAAGCTCCGTTCTCAGTTGCGAAGTCAATAGCAGCTTCTAGCAGTCCGAACTTTGTTAGGAGTTTAACCGCTGATTCTCCACCGAGAGATCTCGCCCATAGATAGGCGACTTGTTTGGTAGAATTGGACCCGCCATGGCTTTTGGCAACCTGAAATTGAGAAAATAAGCAAAGATGAGCACAGAATCATTCCAACATACTCTGTAAGCATCTTCGTATAAGTTATTGGCACAATACATGTTGATTGCGGATTTCCAGTCTTTCCCTTCAACATAATGCTGCTCAGCAAGTTTGAAGTTTCCTTCCGTCTCTAGCGTTTTCCCCAAATACAGGTGAGTCTCAGTCAGCAAGTCTTTGTGATAACTTGTGACGAGTCGAATCATTTGATCATAGTGCTTGAAGTTTTTGTACATATTAATTGCCAAATCAGGCTCTCGGACAGTCAAGTAAAGCTTTTCTGCCTCCTTCAATTTTCCTGTTGGATACCAAAATGAGAATCAAAGTAATGGAAACATAATCGGAGTAATCGGGGCATACCAGCAGCTTCCATTTCTTTGGCTTGACTAATGTACAAGTAGGCTACTTCTTCAGGATTCATGTATGTGGTTGCAAGCGCATGCGCCTTCTCCCACTTATTCGCCTTGGTGTACATATCCACGGCCTCTTGAGGCCTATGAGCAGCAACATAATACTTTTCGGCCAAAGCGTAATCTAACACAGAGGCAAAATGCTTGGCAAGTTCCAAGAAATAAGGTTTTCCACTCTCTGGCGGATCTAGACAGTCAACAATGCCAACTGCCTTTTTCCATTGCTTGGCAGCAATGGCCGCCTCAATCGCCTGTTTGGTGGCTGCATCAGCTCTGGCATTCCCTTTGGAGTGCTTTACCACTCAACATACCTTGAAAGATTTTCCTGCTTCAATGTAGTGATTTATGGCGGCATCCATTTGTTTCTGCGATACCAAGTGATCTCCCCATTGCTCTTCGAGTACAACCACCTGTTGCGGATACATGACGCGCGAGAGTTCCACAGCGGCTCGAAACGCTTTGCCTCGCTTGTATGCCTCCAACGCTCTGTCGCTGCTGTCAAGTTTTTCAAAAAGGTCTCCGGCCTTTTCAAAGAGTCCAGCTTTGAAGAGGGCGGAAGCCACACGTTCCATAATGTCCACTTGAGTCAACCCGCTCTTGTTGAGCAAGTGTGCGGCACGTGCGGGCATGCCTGCAAGATTTTACATTTAGCGCCATCGTAGAGGCAGTATTTTGCCGCCTATATTTTACCTCCTTTCAGGTATAGGTTGATTGCAGATATGGTTTCCCCTTCTTCTTCTTTGAGCTCTCCGGCTTTGTCTTCCTGCCCAGAATCAATGAGCCATTGAAAGTAGTTTCTCTTCATGTGATCCAGGTCTGGATGATTCTTAAATTCAGCGACTTTAATTGACTTATCCCATTTGTGCATTTCCTGGTACATAGACATGCATTCATCAACTTTTCCCTGTGTTCATGAGAAATTTGAGATTATTGCAATAAAAATCCTCGTCAAAAATTTATCACGTTCTCAAGCAGAATATTTTCGGCCACATTGAACTGCTTGTCAAGTACAGCCAGGCGTGCTCTGATCAAGTAGGAGCTCTATGCGAATGCTGTCGTTCAAACTTCTGTACCTTACATCTACGAGACCAACACTCACCTCGCCGTCCGTCTTTTCGACTTTATCATTGAGGTTAGCCAAATATTTGGCCATGGCTACATCTCCCAATGCGGCAAAACAGCGCTGTGCAATGACAATCTTTTCATCCCCTAAAGCGACTGTAGACAGTGATTTCCACATTGCTTGACTTTCGGGCGTCATCTCAAGGGTCTCCAAGAGGATGATGGCTCTGAACAAGATTTTAGATGAGGAAATTCATTCGTTATGGGTGAGCGAATCGAGTACCTTTCATAATCCTTGTCATCAAGTGCAGTCCCAAACTCAATCAGACTCTCGTCCAATGTGTACGACACCGTGTTGACGCCCTCATCCACAATCACCTCTGTTTTCCCACCCTCTCGTTCAATGTCCTCCACGTCTCCTTTGATGGGGAACATGGTGACACGCTCGGGGCTATCAATGGCATACCAGATGCAGAGGTTGTTTCTGCTTTGGGCCACGACAACGTCGCTGTTTGGAACCCACTGCACGTAGCTGCAGTAGTGTAACAACGTAGTGCGGTTCTGCAAAGCAATGTCGTACAGGTGGAGCTGTTGCTTGCGGTCACGGAAAAGGAGCTTGTTGGCCTTGCCCGACAGCTGTCATTTTGGGGCGTATGTGAGTCCCACGACATCAAATCAAGCCAAGAGGGTGCTTGTTGAGGTTACCTCGAGCCAGTCAATTTTAGCGTCGTGACTAATGGCTGCAATGTTCAATCCGCTGACTAGATCCATGACATGGATCGTTTGCAGGTCAACGAGGTATGCGATCCGCTTGACATCCTTCTCACTCTTCCTCTCATTCAAGCGCACACTGATGAGGTGCGGGTTCATGTGCTCCGTCCGACAGCTTCCCAGAATCTCATTGACCCCGTACTCCACGAGGGACAGCTCGCCCGCGTTGAAGACCATACATACGTTGGGGTTATCAAAGTGAAACTTCTCGTGTACGCCACTTTGCCACGGGATCTCGCTTAGTTTGCAGCTCGCGAGGTCGCCCATGAGGAGCGTGTCCGGGGTGTTGGCGATAAGGAATTGGTCCTGGAAAATATTGACTTTTTGGATCTCGTAGCCGTAGTGGGACTTGAGGACGATGCGAGAGCCTGATGTTAATTTTCGAGAGCGTGTGTGTGAGGGTTTTGTTTTTGATAGTGGTATCAAAAGTAAGATGTTTCACCTGTGGAGAGTCGCTTGACAATCACTTGCGACGGGCTCACATAGGTGAACTCAAACTTTCCCTTGTACCGGGATCTTCGGAGACAGCAATCAAACATTTCTACGGCACCGCACATATTTCCCGCGATGAGACGGGAGCCATCGGGCTTCCAAGACAGGCTCGTCACTGTGTAAAAGTTTTCAATCATCTTGAGCGGCGCCTCTTCCCACGTTCGCTTTGAGATGGAAAAGTTGTAAATGTGGAATCTGTCAACGAAAGTGGAAGAAGGCCCACAAAAGGGTAAGCTAGCCAGCGTAATAAAAGCTCCAACTTGCCTGTTGAAGCTACCAACCACCACGCTCTGTCCAGAGGGTGAAAACTCAATTACAGTAAACTCCTGCTCATCCTCATCGCGGCTGTAATCAAAGTCCTGTAGTACGCGTCCGTCACCGTCGTAAAACACGACACACTTGTCGCTCCCGGCTGCCACCACGTTCTCGCCCCATGCGATTGCGTTGGGCACGCAAGTATGTGTTGTGAATTTTCCCTGCGAGGCCTGGTTTTCTGAAGGGTTAGAAAAATGCTGCACTGTGTGAAGAAAACTTGGACTTGGAAAAAGTGGGCCAAACTCAACTCCAGAGATGCCGTCATCAAAAAAAAAGCGGTTGATGGAGCCGTCTAGGTGACCTGAATAATAATAATCGAGTTCGTTCAGCATTTAAACAAATTCAATGGGTGTGTTGGGCTGTCAGGTGCTCGCACCTGTAATGATTGCATTACCATCCAAACTGCTGCTTACAGACACTACGCAGCTCTCGGTCTGATACAATGTGGCTGCCTTGTTTGTTTTCAAGTTTCCGACTCTGATTTGTACACATATGGTTGTGGTTGCACGAAAGAGTTGGATAGGATTAGTTGTAACGATGTCGTCGAACATGTGCTCCTCCATAAGGAAAACGATTTTTGCCCGTCAGCCCTATATTCCCTTCAGCTTATACTACTAGCTCTCATTCCATACCCCCCCCAAAAAAAAAGTCGCGACAATTGCTCTCTCTCACCTCACTTTTCCATCCGTCATGCCAAAGACGACCGCATTCGGCTGCTCCTTTGGCCACGCCAGACATGAAATCTCGGCCGTCTGAATGAGTTTATTGCAGATGCTCTTCTTCTCACCCCATTCAAGGCCGAGTTTGTAGACAAAGACGACGCAGTCGCTCTGCGCGACGGCGAGCTTGGTACTGTCGGGGCTGAAGGCGAGGCTGCAGATATAATAAGTTTTGCTGCTTTTGGGGTCAGCTGGTTTCGTGCTGAAACGGTCCTTGCGTTCGCCTTTTGATGAAGTGATAGGCGTTGACAAGGAGGTCCAATGGTGAATTAAGGATTAAAACCATGTATTTGAAAGAGATTGTGTTCGTTGATCGTAGATTCAGATCGATTGAAGTGCGCACGCGTGGGTTTCGTTGAATGTGACAAGTTGTCGGTTTGTTTTGGTGTTTGACAGAACGCGTTAGATAGCCAAAGGAGTCATCGAATGGAGTTCAAGATAGAAATAAGGTGTTCGCATTAGAAGGGTCGGCGCTAGTTATGAGAAGTATGGTAGGTGCATTACCCGTCTCATCGTAGAGTGTAATGACTCGATCGGCACCCGCGACTGCCAGCTTTTGGTTGTTGAGAGACCAGGCGATTGCAGATATGCGAGAAGGCGCCTCTGCTGCGGATACGATGGATTTCAGATGCCGTATTTGCATTTGCCCCGTTGTGGCGGTTTGGGCTTGAAATATGTGTAGAGGAAAGGACGGCTTTACCGACTTTCCTATCTCTATCTCACTCGTCACTCTCGTTCTGTGAGCAAGTAAAAAAGCTAAATGCCTCATTCCTCAACAGATTACATAAGTTGCTTTCTTATTGTAGATTTGCTTTAACCCCTCACCCCACTTTCACGTCCACAATGCGCAGGTCTACATTCTCCTTCCCGTTTTCAATAAAAGTTGATTTTCTCCTGTCGGCACCGCTATCTTTGTTCATTCAAAGTGTTTGGTGCGGAATACCGAGAAACCAAATTTTTGTTCGTCAAAACACAATGGAAACGAAAACGAACAAGTTGAAAGTAGGGTTTATTGGTTTGGTTCAGAGGAACCCGTTCCGTCAACGTTCCTAATAAGTACCTAAAGTATAAAACTCTGTTCGATCAATGTGGATCAATCTTAGAAGAAAAGATCGATTAATGAGTTTCGTTTTAAAAGTGATTTCTCATCTATTGGAGCAGCATCAAAGAATCTTATCAAAAAGAATCTAGTTTTGATGAAATCAAACACTTGATGGCCATTAACCAAATCTACGAAAGGGAGCGCGAACTGTTTGCTGTCGATATTAAGAGTGGAGTGGTATTTCATACAAAGAAACGAGATGGTGTTGATGCGAAAGAAAGTATCGAAAGTCAGCGTCAGAAGCGAATGTTTTGGAAAGATCCTAACGACGACATTGCCAGGAATCAACCCGCAATTCATATTCGTTCGTTGAAGCATTTAAAGAATGCATCAGCAGAAGAAATGGTTGTTTCTTTCAAGGAAATAAAGAGCTCTCTGATGAGTGAATGGATTAGTTGGACTGTTCGACATTGGCTCACCAGTTAGAATTGTGCTACTATCTCAACAGGAGGAATCAAGAAATCGTCCTTCTTCTGCGTCCATAGTAGATGAACTTCGTCGAGCATACTCAACGTAAATTTTCGGATTTCGCGATATGACGATGTGAAGGAGTTCTTGATGAAGTAGTATCAGGTTATTGGCCTCAGGCACTGTCCAAAAACCAGCCAGTAACTTGAAGCCAGTTTTGGTACAGCTACGTCATGCGATAATTTTGCTAAAGTTCAAAAGGACGGAAATGAGTAAGTCAAAGTATTAACGAGAAATTCGTACTGTCAGGTTGAAGGTCAAGTGCGCCCCCGCACTAATTTCTGTCGACTTCGTATTGCTACCAAATTGATTGAAAGGTTCGCAAGACTAATTTGACAAACAGGGAGGAGCAAACTGCTGACTTTTTCAACTACATTGAGAAAGAATTAAGTTTTCGCCAAGTCCTTCTATTATATGTTTATCACGTTTCATGATTTGTGACAAGTACAAGCGTTTCGAAGAAATACCAGCTATAAGCTCCAAAATGCGTTTGATTAAGTTGTACTTTCAAACAAAGAAGACGCTTGGTTCGTCACTATCCGATTACCGCTCACCCGAATATTTTGGAAATGACAAGAGAGGCTAACACATATTCATGACACAAAAATGGATTATATGTATAAATAATAAAAATCTTGTTTCCATCCAAAAAAGCGATTAGTTTCTGTCAAATGTAAAATTGTTTGAACCAAGTGATATATATGGTTTTGACATGTTTGGGTGCCTTTGTGCCCAAGGACAATTTGACCAAAAAAGCAATTAATTGCATCATGGTTCTAAAAACAAGACAAGAACACAAGGACTTACAGAAACTCATTGCGAAGCTCATTCACAATCACAAAATCTCCATTGGAGACAATTCGTAGAAAAAGTTTGTCAAGAATTCCAACGCGAAATACCTAGAAAGGGGGACTGGATACTGTCAATAACGTTTTGAAGAGAAAAAAGATTCAAGTAGTAGACCAAATAGATTTGATGATGACAACAACTTGCCTGCTTTGTTTGCGTTACGAGTCAACGCGATATTCACAGTGACGTCTATTACTTGTTCCACAAATGATCATCCATATGTCGACAGCAAAGTATACATTCTGCAAGATGTACCTGATAATTTGGTAGAAGAGCAAATCCATACAATCACATTAGAGTATTGTGAATGTTAGCCATATGATACCATCGTAACCCGAATTTAATATGAAATCAGTCGGGTTCCAGCAACTAAATTTAATATGATGAATCAAAGAATGTGTGGTGCTGTCGGCTACTACAAATGAAACAGGCAGGCGTAGTATCGTTTCACATGAATGCTTACTCAAAACATATCAAAACCCTCACAGAATCTAAACTCAAGGAAATCTTCAGTAAAGGTGAAGGTGAGCTTGGTGATATTTCTATTTAAGAACAGGGTGTATCATCAATCCAAGTTCAAAGGTTTTGTGAACAATATGGAATCAGTTTGTATGCTATTGATTTGAACTGTAAAGGTTTTGTCAATACATACCAGAAAAGCAAAAATCATCATAATTGTTTTGAAGACTCATAAGTGGGAACAAAACACAGATCCATTAAACTCACGACTGAACAATGCACCAACAAGGCAGCAAGATTCATCAATGGCCAAAAGTACACCACTTTTTTCATATAGATACTAGTGGTAAATATGATTTAAATAAGGCTGTCAAGATTGAAGCATGTTGAAATCAGAAGTGTATAAAGTATTGTACTATGTCAAGTTGAGAACAAATATCAAGTATGCTTTAGTTGGAGATTATCCTCAACTTCATCTTGTGGAAAAACAAAAATGAAAGTACTTTGATTCATTGCTGTTGAAGGAGTTGGTTCATTTTCAAATAACACAACTTTTGATCAATCATCAATCTGATGATTCAGTATCGAGACAGATTTTTTTTGTCGATATTCTAAGGCCAACAGATTCGAAAACAGTCAAACATTTACATCTGTGAATGTAGTATTTACTCATACAAAGCGAAAAGAAATAAATGAGATCATGAGGAAGCGAGATAAGTTGAAAAAGAAAAAGGTGCTCAAGATTGAAGCAAACAAGGATGATCCACAGATACATTGACAAAGGAGGAGCTCACCGTCACGACTGAGCAATTTCAAAGTACTTTTAGGTAAATTGTTGTAGCACATGCCATTGAGTACAGGGTGAATCAATCAATGAGCTATTTACGATTCATGAATGGAGGTGATACGCGATATACAGCCATTAGTTGAACCACCAAAAAAGAGTATATTAACGTTGCTGATGATGGAATCAAGCATCCAGAAGAAGAGGATATAGATTACAACAACCTGAAAAGAAAGTTGAATACTGATGCGTCAACCCATGATGAATTGCGAAAGAAAAGGGTTGAAGCAGTTCGAGTCATAACTACATTGTACGAAAAACTGTACAGATGAATACTGTATCGAACATACCATGCTGAGTAGAAGTGCTCTATTGGAAAATTTGGGCATTAGTGACAGAGTCGTGTGGAAAGGGTGCGAAAGGGACCATATTCGAGCAAGATCCAATCACAGCACAGATGAAGATTTCAAGAACATTTATGCTTATTGGAACCTGCGATTGATTTCTAGAAAGAGAATAATGAATTCGGTCAAAATTTAGAGCAGGATGTAAAAAATGAAGCGATCTGATTGGTCCAAAAATTTCTAATTCTGTATAAAATTCAAAAAAGTGGAAACCAGACTTGGTATTCTGTGTTTGCTTTGATAAACTAGACCTTCCAATAATTCAACTTACCAGCAGTGGCAACCACTTTGTATGTATCAGGTGTTTTCGTCAAACTCAATATACTTGTTCAATGTGTAAGACAGATAATATGTTCAGCAATAAGCAGCTTGAGATGAAGCTTCAACCATTTATGAAGTCTTGTTCAAACAAAAACTGTCAACACAAGACACTGAGATGGAATATGAATAAACATTTGGATGAGTGCCAATTCACGAAAGCCAAATGTCCATTCTGTCATATCAATATCTTCAATTTAATCACATTTAGAACGGAACTGTTCAGCAAACGTGATCAACCAGATGATGAATTCTTTTCCAATTCACATATATTGGAGTTGGATAGACTCAGCAATGAAACAGTTATTATATCGACAATGGCGTGGTATTGTTAAAGAACATTGTATCAAAATGGCTCACGCGGCCACTGGCCGACAGAGTAACCAATGTGATTAGAACAACAACGTCAAAGAAATCATCGGATGACACGTGATCAGTGCGAAATGTTCATGTCAAGTGCCTGACGAGCTCAAATAACTTGTGATGGAAAGATTTAGACTCTGACGGCAACATCACAGTACTAGTGTTTGAGGATGGACGTCGTGTGATTAACGATTTCCTGAATCAAGTATTTCAGGAGAACAATGTCCCAAAATGACTAATAAAGAGGTTATTTGAAGGGAGGACTCTTGCGGCCCTTCTTGAAAGAAACGACTCGATGACAAACAGCCTCGTCTCTGAGATACTTCAAGAGTCTCTTTTGGATTGCTGGTTGATTTCTTCTTATCTCATCAATAACATTCGGATCAATCCACAACTGTTCTCGCAGACTCTTCTTGTGAGCGTATCATCTTCTTCTTTGAATACAACACAAGTCTAGCCTTCTTCTCAATCTTGAATACCTCTCGTTCTGTTTCGAAATATATAATATTTTTTTGGTCCAGCAACTTGATTATTTCATCAATTTCAGTTGGTGTCTTCTTGACCACTGCGTCTTTTGATCGGATCGAATTCCTCGACTCATCAGAAATGAATTCACTGTTCAACTCCTTAATGGTTTGTTCCAATTCACTAATTCTTTCCTTCAATGACTGATTAACATTGACTCGAACAGGATTTTTAAGTTTCAATTGTTTCTCTGTACTTTAATGATTAGAGGATCCTCTGATCCAAAGTAAGGAACACCTACTTTCGAGATAGTAGAATTATCTTCTTTTCATCCACTTTGTAGATGTGATTGTTTCCTGGATCTTGGTAGACTGTTCCCATCGGAAGGGACTAGGGGTTTTTGAAACGGACACTTGTGGATGGAATAACGCACTTCATTTTGATTTTAATATTGGATAAGAAAATAATTATTTGTGAAAGACGTCGAATTAGATGAAGAACAATCAGTGTTTCATTTTTCCACGAGGATGGAAACCTTCTCGCAATCTGATTGGTCAGTTTCAGTGCAATCGCGCCGATGTATTTTCAATAGGAGCCGCAATGGGAACGAATAAAACTGAAATACAGTGCTATACTTTCCTGTGAAGGAAAAGAGAGGGGCGCATGCATGGGGTGTTATAAAATAGATTCAGTTTATGGACAAGTTACTTACCCCATAAATTATTTCTGGCTTTGTATCAGTCTATTTTGGAATGTAGCGCTAAATTCCCATGAGTTATCGGAACCTCCGGGCTGACACTAACGAGCTGCCGGGTCTGGGTCACGAATCTGAGGCAATCACAGATAAGTTCACAGACCTAGCAACAGCAACGTTCATGATGATGGCTGTCGCGACAACAGCGACGGCGGCCAAGTTGTGGAGTGCTTTGGGGTTTAAACTCTCGTCATTTGTGGTCTTTTTCCCACACTCCAACAATATTCGATATGCCATTTCATACTGCTTAGTAGACAATCAACGGTGTGGCCCCCCCACCAAGCCACACCACAGTCCACACCAAATCCCACTTTTTGGATGCGCCATGAGAAAACCAGTACCTTTTATTTTTTGGGATTGAACACGTTTTCCAGTGGTTGCTGATGAGCACGATCGAGAACGGAGGCGAGCGGGACCTGGTTGCGCTTGGACGGGAGCGGCTGAAGAAGTACCAGAAGCGGGGGAAGGGCAGTGCGAGTGCGAGTGGAAGTGCAAACGGGAGTGCGAGCGGGAATGCGAAGGGGAGGGCGAAAGGGACGACAGTATCCGAAGTTGTTGAAGACGGGCGCGGCTCGCTCGAGTCAGTCGTAACGGTTTCATCGATTTCATCCTCTGCGCATGCGTCCCTCCAGTTTTACCCGATGACGTCATCATCAAGTCACCCAAGTCAAACAACTTCTCAGCCCTCTCAGGCCACTCAACCAACTCAACCAACTGAACATAATCATGAAAACCATCACTCTCTGCTCACCCTTCTCGTGGATGAAAAGGCCCTCCTGGCAGCTCAAAACGCGCAACTTGCAAGCGACCTCGAGCTGGTCCACGCCCAGCTGGCCGACCTCGTCTGCTACAGAGACCTCTATGAGCAGCTGCTCGAGAATACCCAGGACATAGAACAACCCACTGCCGCTTCCCCCAATCACCACGCTCACGCTCATGATCACGAGCCTGCTCCACTCTCTACTTCCGCTGCCGCTCACGCGCAGGCCCAGATGATCATCGAGCAGGAACTCAGGGATGCAAATAAAATGCTCAGGGATCAGATCGCGTCACTGCAGATGCAACTCGACACGGAGCGCGCTCTAAAGCTCAACGAAGTCAGCATGACGGCAAATTTGGAAAAGATTACATACCAGACATCTCTTATTGCACAGATGGAAAAGGAGCTGTGAGTGTTTACATGATATTTGGGGATTGTATTCCAACCTTCCCCAACTCATCACCTCCAATCAAACAATAATATCAGCGAAGCTGCAAGAAGCAGTGCAGGCACCCCCCCTAACGCCAACCACACCACAACCACCGCTATCACAACCGATACCACAACCACCATCGCCCAACTCACCGCCTCCGTCACAGACCTCACATCCCGCCTCGCCGAAAGGGAGGAAACACTTGAATCCATCTTTGCCCAGCTCTCCGAAGCGCACACCCACACGCAGACCGTTGATGCCACTCTCCAAACCAGGGAAGCCGAGCTCGCCTCCCTGCAGGCTGCGAACGAGAACTTGGCCGCGCAGGTGGAAAACCTCCTCGCGCAGGTGCAATGTATGAGCGTTGCCAACAGCGAGAACGAAACTGGCATGCGCGGGGCGGAGGCTGCGCGTGCGCACTTGACGGAGCGGCATGCTGTGGAGTTGGGAGAGGTAAGGGTGGCATGGGCGGCGGAGGTAGCAGCTCTGCACCAGACGCTTGCGGCTACGGAGCGGGCCATGGATTTGGGGAGGGTCGATTCGCATTCGCAGATGGAAAAAATGGCTGCATTGGAGAAGCGTGTGGGGGGGCTTTTGGCCGACAATCAAGCACTCATGGAGCAACTGGCCGAGTTGCGTTATGCGACAATCGGGGTTGCGAATGAAAAGGCGGCGTTGGTGGATCAGCTCTTCAATGCCAATGCAAAAGTGCAGAAGCTGCTCATGGAAGTGGAGATGCTCGAAGGTTTGAAAGAAGAAGCGAAGCTTTTGAAGGAGATTGTGAGAACTGGAGGATCGTCGTCATTAGCAGTAGCGTCTATGGCGTCTTCGTTCGCGCATTTACCGACGGGTACAGAGGCCGGGACAACATATGCGACGCAGCGGCTGGTGGCCAGGAATGGAAGCGACGAGTTTATTGGTGCGCTGAATGAGCGCGCGTTAGATCAGGCACTTGGTGTGGCCACCTCTGCTACAGTATCCTCGGCTCCGCCCACCAGCGCCAATACCACCACCACCACTACCTCCGAACATACCCAAGATACCTCAGTTGCCCTAACAATCACCAATCAAGATCCTGCACAACCGTCAAGCCAGCATTCCACCTTCGCCCCAGGAACAGGACACGATGCGTCACCAACAGAAGCAGCGACACCAACGGCACCCACACCAACACCCGCACCCGCACAAATTAACCCGCTTCAGTCCAAACTCGACCTCGAGCGCGAGGTAAAAGCCTTGCGGCAGACCCTGGCCGAGGAGCGCCACCGGACAGAGCTACTCGCCGCGGAGCTCGAATGCGTGCCGGATTACATTCAGCTCTATCACAAAGAACGCAAGGTGCTCTTGAGTCAATTGAAGGCCAGCACAGCGGCGACGGCGGCGGGTGTTACGAGTCCGACAACAGTGATGAGTCCCAACCATGCGGAAAAGAGTGAAAGGCGGGCGACGGTGGGAGAGATGCCCATGATGAAGAGGCCGCCAGAGCTGAGAGGCTTTGTGGGAGATCGGAGTGTCGTTTGTGGACCGTGCGCGGATTGCTCTGGCAGGGTGTTTATCTTGTGACCGGGTAGCATGTTTTTCGCTTATTGTTTTGGATACTTGCTGTCCTTCTTCCTTTTCCTTTGGGTACCCTCGCACGTGTTGACGGGAAGGCTGATCACAGGCGTTTTTATTTTCTTGTTGAATAGAGAGTTACTCCTTTTCACATTATCGATTACTTTTGACGGTAAAGTACGTCTGACGTCGCAATGACGTCCTTCATTTCCTTCACATCATGGACCCGCAAAATGGCAGCACCACCCATCACAGAGGCAGAGCATGCTGCCGCGGTCGCCCACACACGTTCCTTAGGGTCCTCTCCATTCTTCGCGCACACCTTCAAGAAACCCTTCCGTGACGGTCCAACCAGGACTGGGAACCGTGCGAGAGAAGTACCTTGCCGAGTGATTTGACCTAACTCGCGCAAGAGGGTGAAATTTTGGGGACCCGTCTTCGCGAAACCGATACCCGGATCTAAAATGATGTTCCAGCGGTAAACGCCCGCCGCAAGAAGCTTCTGAACGTGGGCTGTAAGGACTTTGCGAACTTCGGCGGTGACGTCGTTGTTTTCGTATGTGGTGAGGGATTGCATTGTTTTTGGGTCGCCACGCATATGCATGATACAGACTAGATAAAGAGGAAAACAGAGTTGATACGAATACAACGTAAGTGTGTATGTATCAGAAAGCAAGTCAGTGCTTACCTGGAACCTTGAGCTCCGCCATAGTCTGGATCATACCTGGGTCAAATGCACCACCCGTGACATCGTTGATGAAATCCGCACCAGCCTCCACCGCCAGCCTCGCCACCGAAGCCCGAAACGTATCAACACTAATCAACACATCCTCCCCGCTAGCTCGCAAGGCCTGGACAACTGGCACAACCCGACGCGCCTCCGTTTCCGAATCCACAACCTCCGCACCAGGTCGAGTGCTCTGACCCCCGACATCCACCACATCCGCCCCGGCTTCCACCATCTCCCGCGCGGCGCGCACGGCTGCACTGGCATCGTCCTCCTTGAAACGGCCGCCGTCGCTAAAGCTATCCGGCGTCACGTTCAGGATACCCATGATGCGTGTGTGCGTGCTCCAGACCCAAACGGGACTGTCTGTTGCAGGGGTGCGGGTGGGGAAGGGGGTGACTTGACGCAGGGTTCCCGACGAGTCGTGGGTGTCGGTATTGAGGAGGATATTGAGGAGGTAGGCGCAGGTGCGGAAGCGGGAAGGGTGCGGGAACGTGGGAGCGATGCTGTTTTTGTGGTTGAGTCAGACCATGTTGTTGCTACCAACCAAAGAATGGGTTCTCGAACACATACTCGCACAAGGGACGCAAGACGAATTCGCGCTCGTGCAAAAGTTTGTGAGGGATTTCCAGGTCTGGCGTTTTCATTTCAAGGGAGTCATAAAATAAAATGTCCATGTCCAAAGGACGCGGGCCGTTGCGAATTTCATTGAAATTTCGACCAGCAGCTGTCTCGATTTCTTTAATTTGCTTCAGCAAATTGTGCGGAGAGAGCGATGTCTGAATCTTGAAGGCCGCGTTCAGAAAGTTAGGTTGCTCCGTGACGTACATTGGTCTGTGATGGGAGATAAGAGAGAAAAGAAGCGTTGGGGCATTCAATCAAACTTACGCAGTTTCGTAAAGGAAGGACGTGTCCAACAACCTGTTGATGGATGGGTCCTGACACAGTTGCTCAATTCCGTATGAAATGTTTTTGGCCCTGGAAAAACGTTTCGATGTCAACATACAGCCATCCTTCTGCAAACGGACACGCGATTTACCGGTTCCCCAAGTTGGATCCAATCCCCAGATACACAACATGCGAGTCTCCATCCACGATACCGTCTCCTCCAACTTTTACTCGCTTGCTCGCCCTGATGCCTTCACGCGTTCGTGTGATTTCCAAAGCCGCCGTATCTGCATAAATCACAGCACTGGGTTTGGAAATCTTGACGTCGACTTTGGGTGCGTGAAACTCGGAGCCCAAGATCCCGGCAATGTTTTCAATCAAGACTTCAATGGTCTTGAACGAGGTGGATTCCACGTATTCTGCGACCGTTTTCACCATGGTTCTGAAGTTGAAGACATTGGGGATCTTATCAATCAGGATGAAGGAGGAGATCAGGTGCAGGTGAACCGTGACGTCAATCAGGAGACGCTGCTTGTGCACGCGCTCCCACGGGTTGATACCAATAATTGTGCTGTTGGAATTCGCTCAGTCAGACTGTCGGGTATGACTAGCCCGCAGCGAAAAGATAACAGAAACCTGCAGGCCAACTGACGAATAAAGATGAGGTCGGATCCAACTCCAACGTCATACGGCTCGATATCGAGAGAGCGTGGGAAGGATTCTCCTGCCTGTTTTCGTCTGAGGAGTTCGTCAATCTCTTCGAGTTCCTTGCGGGTTCGAGTGATCTGTATCCCGACAGAATCTGCATGCAACAGCGCCTTTGGCTTCACAATCGTGACTGTAACGCCCCCATCCGTCTGCTCATAAACTCAATTAATCTTGTGAAGGACCAAAACCTACGCGAATGGCAGGTTTGGACGACGAGGCAACGGAGGAGCACCTTGAGTTCCTTCACGCCACACTGCGCGTAACAAACGTGAGCGATTGCCATGGCAAGGGCCTCGAGGGTCCTGTAGCTGTTCCGGGCAGCAAAGTCTCGGACAGCCGACTGCATCGTGGAGTAGGAGACCGTGTGTTCGGCCGAGAGCGAGTCGCCGACCTTGGCCACGCTGCCTTTTCTCGAATAGTGTTTGCATGGCTTCTTGAATCAAGGGAGGCGCACGGGCAAGGATGGAGAGTCACCTGCAACGTCCGATGCAACGCTGATGGAAATCACAAGCGGCTGGTGTCGCGGCCGTTCCCACGCATCCACGCCAACAAGACAATCCACGCGAAGGTTGGAGAGAATGATCTTGTCGCTCATCAGAGAAAAGTTAGTTCTTAGGCGCTGTTGTTCGCCCCCAACTTTCTCTTTTATTTTTGTCCAATCGTCTGCGTCTGGGGGAATTGGGGAACCCCCCCTCCTCAGAAGAGATCAGAAGAGATTGCCCTCCTCGTCTCCTTCGGACTGAACTAGCAGGGAAGGTGTATCATCGAACTAGTTGCACGTTTGACTCCCACCGCTGAGATGGAGGCGCTGTCCAACGAGAGTCTGACTTGCACTTAAAATACTCAATCACAAGACAGCTGAGTCAAAGTGAAACGGACCACTCGACTTCACTCCGGGGTTCAAAACCCACTCCTCTTGGGAGGACTTCCTTGATGACTCGAAATGAGTCAAGAATCTTTGGAATTAAAGCACCATTGATTACCTTAAGTTGGCGATAACTCATCTGTGAGACACCAGCCAATCAAGGCGCGCGCTCATAAACTCGACATTTTAAATCGAGCTTCAACCACTGAGCTTGGATCACCAGCGGCGAGGATGAAGGATGAATTCATTGAATCGTTTCACGGATTCGTCAAGGATGTGAAAGACGCCCGAACTCTCGTTGAAGCTTGCATCGCCGGCCTAATCCCCACTATCCGAGACTACCCACTGTCCAACGAGCTCACTCGAATCCGTAGTGGAACTGTGATTGTTTTTCTGGAGCAAACCTCTGACATGATGCGAATTCGGTGGAGAGGTGCATTTGGATTACATCCATCCTTTCGGTGTCACGTACTTACAAGCATTGAATGTTCATGCAAAGACGGTCTCCAGTGGTCAGCCTCGAAACTCTCTGGCTCTTTCTTGCTGTATCGTGAGGTAGAACGATCTCGGCCAAATCATTCTGCCAACGACTACAGCAAAAACGATTGTCTTTTCAACATTACTGCTTCTTCACTGCGACCCAACACGAGAATGGTTCCTGGAGGCCTTGCCAAGAGGACTGTCACAATCACGGGGACTGACGGCAAGCGATACCGGTAAGTTCCCTTTTCCCACGAAACGAAAGGCCTGTCAAACGTTTATTCAAACCAATCTCAGAGTCATTTCGTATTTTAACGTGAACGAAGTGGCACATTTCTACGTCCCGGGGTCAAGGAAGCGCAGTTCGTCCTTGTGCCCGCTCAGGATCCCCACTCTTCAATCCCAATTTACTTCCATTGTAGGCGACGTCGTTAAGGCTCAAAGCCCCAAGCGCACACCCAGCAATAGCCCCGCTGCGGATGAGTACTGTTCCACTACAGCGCAGAGCCCCTCACTTGGCGCCGCCCAGGAAGCATGTTCGTGCGGTGATCATTTGACATTCAGTATGGTGCATCGTATTTTAGTGGATTCCAGTTGGTTGGATAAACCTATCATTTTGGCCCCCCTGCTTGCAACACAATCACATTGAACCTCTACTTTTCTTCATAATCCTTTTTTGATTCAATAATCACAAATCAAATCATCATCTAAGCCAGAAAAGCCTATCCGTGACACAGTAGAATATAAGTTAAAGCTCGCTCTTAGTAGATCCGGCAGACGAGGGCACAGCATCGTCAACAGTGTGGGTCAAGTATGTGAACCAGAGAATGTCGCGGGACAGGTAGATTCCCCAAAAGCCAATGTTCCAGTTGTGCTCTTTCCACTTCTGGGGAAGACGCTCATTGATAAAAAAATCGCGGGTAACATCAACTGGAAGCTTTCCGTTCTTGCCAATAACGTTCATGAGACATAAGGATTCATACACGGCAAAAAAGCGAGCTGTGAGTCCAAATTTGAAGTCAGGGTTGGCAGCCTTTGACTGGGCATATCGCAGACGGCGAGCTTTCGCAAGATCAGTCAGGGTGAGATATCCCTTGTCGCCAGCGAAGGAAAGAAGCTGATCCTGCAACAATCAGAGCGGTTGAGCCACTATTGCATGATCACATCTAGTAGCAAGACTTACCACCAGCTTCTTGTCAACTTTGTGAGACTTTGAGATTGCGAAATCATGGCGGGTGAGGGAGGCGTCGTGGTCCCAGACTGAGAAATCATAAGGCCCTGCGCGAGAGTAAAGCCGGAAAAACGCACCGGAAAACTTGTCCAAGTCGTGGTTAGAGAACTGGTCCTTTTGCATCCACAGCGACATTCCGATCGGCTGCATAAACGCAAGCGCTGAGGGGAACCACATGTCCTCAAGCACTTGCACGATAGACCCCATGCCGACGCTGCGTCCATCATGGTTGATGTGACCGTGATTGGCTGTTTTCGAGTTTGACGTGTAATTGGTCTCCTGGTCGTCATAGGCATGTCGTCCCGCAAAGGCAAAGACGCCGCTTTTTCTTCTATCGCAAAAGATAGAAAGAATTACCCAGCGCGTTCAGCATCGGGCAAGGCGATCTCGCTTCGCCCTTCTTGGGTCCAACCCACGGCCTCCTCACAAACTCAGTCCGGGGTAGCGGTTTCTTGGGTGCCTGCTGCTGCTGTCTTCCTGGCCAGTCTGGCGGGAGTTCGGCAGCAACTGAGATGGAAAGCACACACAGGACGAGCGTGAGGACGAGGGATTTGACGTGCATTTTTGCGGTCAACTCACCGCCACCGCCACCCGATTGGGGAAAAAATTTCTAATTGGAAGGTGCATTAGAGAACCTGAATGTCACATATGTTTCACCAATGTGTATGACTGCTCTGCATAAGCGCCTGAGTGATTGTCTCGGATTCTGCTTGATCGTGCACCAAAATTAGCAACACAATCCACACATTCTCAAACCAGCTAGCTAGCAGTACCATTCCCATACATATAATGAGTTGTTAGGCTGTTTTATTGCAGTAAAGATGATATCATTTCACAGTTGCATGTGGCAAGAAACCCAACATCGCTGGCCTCGTATTTCCTGTTCTCTCGCTCAGTTAAACTGCCCCTGGGTCCAGGTTCTATGGTAAAGTAATAAGAGCCCACGAACACTGTACAGCGAAAAACTTGCCCCCTGTGCAAGCACTGCCCTCAAATTAACTTTGAGTACCAGTGCAGATCTTAATCCTGACATTCACAATTCCCAGCTGGATATGCAGCTTCTATAGCATCAAGCTTTGCTAGAGAAGGGGCAGTGCATTTGCCATCCAAGCCGAGGGTCGTTGGTTTTTCGTACCCACTTTCGGTGTTCCATTTCCTTGGTCAAGTCCCATCGGTGCTGCTCAATGTGATTGTCCTCCTGAATCCAGAAGCAGCGGTGCTGTCCAGGATGCGCGGGTAACAGAAATATAGAGACCAAAGTCACACACTTATTAATTCCTTGTTCGCACATGCTGAAAACATGAAATCAAGGCATACCATACCAACATGGGATTCTTCTTCTTCAGCTTTTATTCAAGTTGCGACTAATTTTATCACAGCTGTCCACTCAAGATCTCCATCTTAACCAACAGTGTTTAAGAGACCTGTCGCGGCATTTCCTGCACTTTCCAAGCAACTTTTGTTGCCTTTTCCACAGAATTGTATTCATCCATCTTTTCTAGGGCATCCAAGACAACCAAGTCACAAATGCAGTACAAATGATCTTTAACAAAGGTGGTATCTTGCATTGATCATCATTCTGGTGGCCATGAGTTCATTCATGCTGTTGGTTCCAGACTGGAGGTTCCTAAGGTGGACTCTTGATTCCCCAATACCGTATATCCCAATGTCTTTTGTCATAGGTACATGCACACAGGGGGTATTTGTTTGCCTGACTACCACTGCAACAGAGATTTTGTTTTGTGAAAACAATAAACACATGTACAAACAAGAACATATGAGGTAATGAAAATTAAAATGGTATCATCCTAATATCTGATTTATTTAGCTTTCTTTCCATCATATAATCATTAAATAAGCTAAGACCTGTGAGGGTTAGAGATTGCAAGATGGATGTGTACTTCTGGGAGGA
>MU614988.1:0-23121 GCA_025201725.1 Chytriomyces sp. MP71 | reverse complement strand
CTCCATGGTGTGCCGCGACCAGTCAGTTTGCGGAAAACTGTGATTCGGAGGAGGAACCGGGTGAGTGCCAAAATGAAGGCGCGGATGGCGGCAGAGTCTGCTGGGGTTGGAGACCAAGGAGGTGTTTAAGGGCTAAATCGTTGTGGAAAGGGTTGCGTTCAGACGTTTTGGGGGGTTCGTTGGGTTTTGCTGTACAGTGATGTTTTCTCATCTTTTTCTTTTGATATGGTAGTGTATTTGGTTATGCTTTCTATGATTTGGAATGGGGGGCGGAATCGGGTGGGGTGGGTTTGCGTGGGCTAGGTAGTATTTGAATATAATTCTAAAGTGAGTATGTAATGACAATGATATTTGGCGCGCGCCGCCGCCACCCCAGTCGCACTCGGCCGTCTGTCTCCATCTCTCACTTGAATTCGTCTTAACCCATAGGCTGTGACCCTCGGTATTACTTCACATATAGCGCGGTTTGCAATGAACAATTGAGGGAATTTTTGAGAGTCATCGCCTTGGCAAAGCGCGGAAAGATTTTTGCAGCCATTAATTTTCCCTCTCATTCAGGGGGTGAAGAGTTGCTCGTGTGCTTGTACATCTTGAATGTTGATTGTGGTGAGGCGCAGCGCAAGGGAGGTTCAAAGGAAAACGCCGGAAGAACAAACCAAGAGGGCTCCTCAAAATGAAGGAACATTAAAATATTCCATTTCAAAGTTTGTGCGAATCATTATGTCTTGCAGCAATAGACGATTCAGGACGAGATCGAGGTCGAGTCAAGCAATTGCCAGTGGAGGGCATCAAATAAGTTCTTATTAACTTGGAAATGTTGCGATTTTGAGCATGAAGAGGTTGATGTCAATTTTAAGCCCCGTCAAATAAAATTTTCAGCTCCTTGCCCTCCCCCGCATCTGGCGTACAACAGTGCGCACTGGTTCTGAACAAGCTGGTTCCGAACTGCGCACATTTTCACGATGAATTTCAAATATTTCACGCGAGAGTTGAAAGGTCATCATGACATCGCCACATTCCAGTCCTTGTTTGGTTCACTCCCTGCTGCACCCAAGCCTGCGCATCCCCTAGAAGCTGCAGTGTCCATGCTTAGCTCCTTTCCCCAGAGAAGAGTTCGCGTGTGTCTTCCACCCAAGCACACCAAACCAAGCATCCTTCCACCAAGGGGGATCTGGCTCCTCGTCCTCGATTCCCTCCCATTCGACCGCGTTCTCTCCATGCGTCTGGCCGTATACATTATTCCCCTCATCTAATGCCTCACCGAAAAACTACTCCACTCATTGGGTGAGTAATAGTTGCGCAGTCATATTGTCAAAATCGGTCGGCACAAACCGGATCTAATCTTCTCTTTCTGGCTTGTCCACCAAAAAGTCTTCAGCACGGCCACCACCGACGTACCATGTCCTCCGACGCATCCTTGGCGCTGGCTGCCGCGCTTTCGCAACCAAACACTTCCGCAACGAGAGCCGACTCAAGGCCGACGCGACGGACACGAGGAGAGGCCAAGACGTGCGCAAACTGCGGCACGACGGAGACGCCGCTGTGGCGCCGCGACGCGTACGGGAAGCCGACCTGTAATAGCTGCGGCCTCTACTTTAAGCTGCACAAAACCAGGCGTCCGGAGGCCATGTTTGGTGTCGCGGTCAAGCGCAGGAACAGGACACCGCCCGTCCCAGGAAGGGACACAACTCCGGCGCTTGATGTGGAGGTGGCAACCGAGGAGGGCAAGTCAGAACCAGAATATGTAGTGTCAACAACTGAATATATAGTAGCAACAACAACAACAAACACGGTTGCCACTCCACAGTCCTTTTCTTCAGCTGCACACTCACCCTGCATGTCCCACTTGGAAGCCGCGGCAAAAGAAAAGGAGGCGTATGAAAATGGCACCGATGCCCTCTTGTTGCTTGCTGCAGCTTCTCACCACATCCAATGAGTTTTGATGTTCTTCACTTTGATTCTACTTATTTATGAATACCACTGCTTCTTCTCGTGTGGACATGACTGGCGCCCATGTTGAACAATCGGTCATGATACAACGACACGTGCATTCAACCTCCCGCCAAGTCTTTATCATTGACTTCGGCTTCAGCGCAATGCAGCGAGACACAAGAAACTCCGATGCGCGTCCCAATTCACTCACTCCTTTGAGTGCCAACCCGTCCGAAATTGAAGGAGTTATGTAGGCTCGCCAGCGCAAAACTTCCCTAGATTTGTACTTAAAAAAGCTTGGAAAGCTACTGACGTACGTTTGGGCTTGAGTTCCCCATCGAGGCTCCACTCCAACTCCTAAATGATGTCCAACGCATGTAGGCGTATGCGGACGACGCGAGAAAGAAAATGCCTTCGTGTCTTACTACTGTGCGCATGTCCTTTCTCACTCAGTTAGTGAGAAAAGCGTCAGCGTGTTGCGACGTCTTTAAGACGTTTCATGATTGACAGGTTTTTATCATTCACCTCGTTTCATACCTTTTGAGTTTCAAGGCCTTTCCATCCCTACGGGCTTTTCTGTTGACGACTCCATTGTTTAGCAAGAGAGCCTAAAGAGCCACGGGCTTCCTCGCAACTTTTTCTGTCGTTTCCGCAGTCGACGTGTGACTCACTTCCAATGTGGCGTTGGCGAGTCTTGGCTAGTTATGGGGCGACAGGATCGGAATTTGAGTCACCGCTAAAGTTGGGTCTGCTGAAACTGTTTTGAATCATAACAAAGAAAAAAAACACGTTGAAAGTTTGTATGAGAGACTGCATGAATATGCTGAGCGGGGCATAGGGAAGAGCTGCTGTCGCGCCTTTGCTTTGGATATAGGAACGTCTTGAGGGTAAAGAAAGGGTTCCTATTTCAACAAGGTTAACTGGAACGAAATGATAGAACAGATGGCGGCAACCCCGCATTTTTCGTCCGCGCCGCCAAAAAGCGCAATCGTTTAACCAGGTTCGCTTCCCTCCAAACCGTGCTATAAAACATTGCAATATCACGACAAGGTTTTCGTAATCTGAAAGTCCAATGTGCTCGCAAATCAAGTGTGTTGAATCCTCCTCCAAGACCATGCAGGTTCCTCCTCCTCCAACTTTCGAGCAACCCCCGCCCTATAACGCCGTGCCCTTATACGCAACCAACGCTGGGCCGTCTGTTGTATTGCAACCCACAGTTATGCCGCGAACCTTTCCGGTGCAAGCCATGCAAGTGCCCCTCATGACGAGGAAAGAAATGAAACACGAACGGAAGTTGATCAAAAGAGAAATGAGACACGAGCGTAAACTGGCAAAGTGTGCAGCGCGTCATGAGTTTTTCATGGGATTGTTTTGATCGGCCACTTTCACATCAACACGTCAATGTATATTCCTTCAAAATACAGTGCAGTGTCAAAAATCGCGTATATCCGGTCTGGGAGGCCGGGATAGTCTCGACGAATCGATGGATGTCGAGGAAACAGCGATGACAAATTAAAATCGTAAGACGTGTATAGTAAACGTATGATCTCAACAGATTTTCGGCCGCACATTGCAAAGGCGGCACTCACTGCTTTAGGCCTCATAACATTGACAGCGTCCGTTATCCGCTGGGAGCGCAACAACACACCACTCTTTCGAGCTAGAATCTTCTTGCATGGACCTTAGGGCGCCAATCTTGCCATGGCAGCCACTTGTAGGTTCTTTTGAAATGCCCAGGTTGTTACGACCATACATGGGCTTTGCCTGCATATTTTTATGTGTCTTCATAGCTGAGAGGTGGTGCCGTTCTGGCAGCACAACAGAAACGAGTTACAAGCGCTCGTTTGCTCTAGGCACAACTGCTAGATCGCCTTTTCCAGAACTACATTTCTGCAACACAGCTTGGATTGTAGAACCCGACCTCGGCCACATCAACGTAGCCCCAGGGCGTCTCACACTGCTAGACACATGGATCCCTGTTCTCTTTTGTCGCACGTTTGCAAACTTTTTTTGGGAGTCCCAAGTGAGGAATATGCCCATTTCACACTATTCGTTACTGTGGAATAGGTGTATAAATAATAACGTTATAGCACAGTTTCTGCATGCGTACTCGTTTTTTAACTGAGTGTGGTTGAATTATGTCATCGCTGCTGACACAGATCAAAGTGTGATTAATTTCACCGCAATTTCGGTCGGGCTGTCCGTTATAGAGTTACAAGTGCGTTGTTTTCAGGACTGTCTTGCACTCTAGTGAAGTGTAGCGGTTTGCTCTTCATCCCCGCAATGTCTGAGATCCGACAATCCCAGCCTGTATTCTGTACAGGATCCTCGATCTGGACCTGGAATAAGACAACACAGATAAGAATTTATTTTTTTTGTTAAAGAATGAAGAAAGATTGCCGAATCTAAACACGGGGATAATTGATTCATTTTGTGAGCCCGTTTCTTGTCACCTTCCAAATTATGCTTATTTAAAAAAGGAATTATATAAAGTAATGTTAACATTGATATATAAAACACTACAGTGTTTCTAAACTATAAAAGATGGTAATGACTATGACTAATATAGGATTAACTAAGTAGTTTTAAATTCTTCTCAGCAGTTGCGCAATTGATTTGGGGGACAACAGTTGAGTGCCATAGGTTCTGAAAGGCCTTCCTTTCATTTAACTCTCCTTGACGGCAGTTGTAACCTGAATTTCGTTTTCGTTCGGTGGTAATGCGGACTGTTACAGCAAACAACATGTATGTCACTCTCAACGTCCAAGAAGTTGGTGCCATTTGACGGCCATATTGTAATATGGTAAAAGATTGAGGACAACAGACTCAGTTATTGAATAGGTTAGTTTGGATCAACTTTGACGAGGCAGTTACCTGAGGTTCGGCCAGGCACAAGCCCACGACCAACGCAAACACTCACATCGCGCGATGGAACATGAAGAAGTACGCTTACTCATGAATATCTTGTGTCCGTTCCTTTTTAGTTTACACGGTCCTTTTGCTTCCAACAATAATAATGAACGACACGCACGCTGCCTCGAGCCACTTGCAGCAACAGCTTTCGCAGTCTGCGAGCGGGTCTCAACCGCGTCTCCGGATGGCGTCCTCTGCGCTGCGTGGGTTACTCGTCACAATAAGGTCAGATCAGCGATGACCCATGCTCGAAACCAGGGGTTGTGTACTCCTTTGAGGAAGACGGCGAAGACGAGATGAACAACACGGACGCGGCGACGATCGTTGGCGACGACGACGATGGCGACGAAGCGAACTCGAACGCGAACGTTGAGTCAAGTTTGGTGCGTCCGCTCGCCATCCAGGCTTAATCATTATCACACAAACCAGGGACTGGCGTCTGCCGGGACTGTTCTTACGCGGTCGGAATCGCTGGTAGACGGGTTTCAGCCGGTGGTTCCAGCGATCGTGCCACACGGTCAGGTGCAGGTACACACAAAACCACTCAAGAAGCTTCAAACTGTTACAATTCATCCGCATTCTTGCAGCAAAATCCGAGACCTCGGAGAGGTGCAGCCTGGAACGACAATGAACCAGACAGTACCCTCCCCTGTCCAGAGGAAGAATTACCAACCTTTGCGTTGAGGTTCGTGTGCCTTCGCTTAACGTAATTAGAAGCTGGTTGTGCTGACGGTGGAGGACAGGCCTGTGCCTTATGGTGACGAAATCAAGTGCCGCATTCTCCGTAAGAAAAGCATAGCGCGTGGCGGACGGAATTACCCGAGTTACGAGCTGTATATTGAAGACGGAGACCGGGTCGTTTTTTTCCTTTCGGCGCGCAAGACGAATTACGTGAGTCAGAGCAGCCATTATGTAATTTCTACCGAACGTTTGGATCGATGGACGAAGGAGGCGACTGTGGCTCATGTGCGGTAAGTCAGTCTCTCTGATATTACATACAGATTGGCCAAGATTTCTGAAGTAGAATGGTGTTTAGGAGTAATTTCATTGGGACTGCTTTTTCGATTTACGACAACGCGGATTTCTCTTCCAAGCTCAAGTTTGGTACGCACGAAGAGTTTGCTGCAGTGTTGTATGTGAGTCATATTTGATTCGTACAACTATTACAAGTTCTGAGGGAAATTGCTCGTTTTTGGGAAGGAACCCAACATTCTGGGCGTCAAAGGCCCCAGAAAAATGACTGCAATTCTACCGGCGATGGGAGAAAATGGCAAACGCGCACCAATGCATCCTCAGAATGTGTGTTATGGCCTTTTTTGTTGTGCTTACATGTCGTTGCGCTGACCCGGGCCAATGGGACTCGGCAACAGGAGAAAGAAACCCTACTATTTCGCAGCAAGCGGGATATTGACCCTGATGTTCATGTGATGCACAACAAGACTCCTCAATGGAATGCAGGTTCGTTTGTGCGATAGGGAACATATCTTGATTACACATCTGAGGCGCTTAACCACAGAAACTGAAAGCTTCGTGCTCAACTTCAATACGCGCGTCACGATGGCTTCCGTCAAGAATTTTCAGATTGTTCATGACCATGATCGTAAGACCTGTTTACATATGTGCTTATAACCTGATTCAGTTTTGGATCAGTGGACTACATCATCATGCAATTCGGACGGATTGCGTCTGATAAATTTACGCTTGACTACAAGTACCCAATGACGGCGGTGCAGGCGTTCGGGATTGCATTGACGAGGTTTGTGTTTCAGCTGATTCGACGTGTCGAGACATAAACTGCCTGTATGTTTGACAGTTTTGACGCAAAGCTTGCATGCGAATAAAATTCGTGACTTATAATTATGAAACAAGCTCGCTGGTTTTCGCCTGAGACAGACACCCTGAAACGAGGCAACAAAAAAGACAGACAAAAAGTAGGCATCCGTCGGAGAGCAACAAGCAGTCGCCGATGCCTTCCACCGCAGTCAACGCTGAATCAATGAGTAGTCTCGAGTGGAGTGTCGCTGTGCTGCAGCCGTACATCCGTGTCGGGGTCGTAGCCAGGCCCACAGACTACAATCGATCGTGGGTTCCCTTCGGCCCTTGTCGGTCTTGCTCTCCATGACATACTGACTCACGATCAACAGATGGCAGAATGGCGTAGCGTTGTTGTGTCTGGTGCACCTCGTGGACGCCTCGCTTGTGCCCGATATGGATGCGATTGTTCGGTGGCTCGGGACCTCCTCGCTGGCGCCCGATCACGACGAACACATTCGTGTGTTAAAGAGCCTCAAAGTCGTCTACTCGGCGTCCGTGGATACTTGGATGCAAACCTGTCAGCGAGCGTTGGCTATCGCTAACAAGCTCGTGGGGGTCTCCCTCAGCCACAACGATCTCGCTCAGCTCAAGTGCTCGCAAGAAGAAGTGATCCAACTCATGTGCGTGCCGTCACAACCTGATGCCGTGTCATGTCCTCACAACTCTTCTCAACAAAAACAAAAAACAGCGAGGCTTTCCGCCGTCGTATTGGCGACAGATTCGATTCAACCACAACTACATCTGTTGCGCGTGAGATAATGTTACCAGCGAAGGCCACGGCCGAGCCCGTTTCGACGGTTGTGGAGAACACAACTACTAACAATGGCATTGCGGGCTCTACGACAACCGCGACAACCAGAACCACCACATCCTATACTTTAGGCTCGAACTCTAGCAATGGAATCGCTTCCAAATCTATTTTGTCTGAGGAGCTGGTGGATACTTTGCCACGTGCATCACCATTCCCCGTACCTGAAACTTCGGCAACTGCGACCACCACTTCTAGTGAAGATGTGCGTAAGAGCGCCGGATTTGGCGCCATCAAGTCCTTCTTTGAGGTGTTTGGTGCAAACGGTGGAAGCAGCTCGGGGGCCCCCACTGAAAAGACTGTCGTCACTACGACTACGGCGGTAAATCAAGGAGACAGAAGTCAAGCAGAGTCTATTGTGACGAAGGATGTGGTGGTCACGGAGGATCCGCAGTTGGTTGTGTCAGCCGAGAACGTCGCTACAGCTGTCGTTACTGTTCGCCGAGACGAAGCCGAAAATGCATTTTCTCAAGCTGCATCGGAATATCCTGTCTCCCCAGCCATAAGAACTGCTATCGTTGAAAGAGTGACCGATAATGAGACTGCCGTGACGGATCCAATGATCGTCGAAGAAATCACCACCATCACTACTGCACCCAACAGCAGTTTTCTTGATACTCTCGTTGATGCTGTGTCAAGTGTCATAGACCCTACATATGTGAAACCAGAGCCAACTGTGACAACTACCAAGACGCGCCGGATTAGTCAGAATGAGTTGAACTGGAAGCCGAGAACGACGAGCCTGAAGGACGAGAATGTTGGAAGTACTGACTTGAAAAGTACCACCACCGTATCGACTGTGACTGAAACAAGAAAAACCGTGTCGCCAACGATGGCGCAAACCCCTTTTGCCTTGGAGAGTGTATCATC
The DNA here is from genome assembly GCA_025201725.1 of Chytriomyces sp. MP71. NCBI lineage: Eukaryota > Fungi > Chytridiomycota > Chytridiomycetes > Chytridiales > Chytriomycetaceae > Chytriomyces > Chytriomyces sp. MP71. Next base: position 14,783 of record MU614988.1, on the reverse strand, counting down.
ACGCGAAATTACGGTAAATCTGATCGTTTGTAAGCCACGTATCCTCAAAACCGCAATATTCAGGACTTGCCTCCACCGCCCTCGCACCCTCCGCCGTCCCGTCCCAGCCTGACCCTTACAACCGACAAACCACACTTGTTCACCTCTCCGCGCGCCCCGCCTCCGACTCCCGCTACACCCACAGCCGCGACAGGGTCTTTTGCGCCACGCTTGCTGAGTGGGAGCCGCGCGCCGCCTCCGAGTCCTGCTGTGTTTGAAGGACCCGCAAAGCCCTTTGATTTGGCGAGCGTGAAGGAAAGAATGGAGAGAGTAATTGAAGTTGTGCCGGGTGTGAAGGAAGTGGTGACTACGACCGTTGTGAAAGAAAAGCCAGCTGGGGAGAAGCAGGCTGTAACAACGACAACTGTGGTAGAGGAAACACCAGTGACCATGAGGGAGGTGATCAGCACAACGACGGTAGTTGACGAGACGTCAACATCAAAGCATGGCATAAGTTCGACCGGACAGAGGCCAACCGTCTTAAAGGAAGAAACAAACTTTGTCGCGGAAACGCCAACTACCACCGATTCGGGAACCAAGACCATAACGACCACAACGACGACGACGACTGAAACGGCCAGTCAACCGCTTGTTGCTACTACTCAACAAAAAAAAACCAAACGCCATGCGAAGTTCACTTGGACGAGCCCCGCAGGCGCACCCGCTCCGCAGTCCGTCCAACTTGCGGGTAACTTCAATTCTTGGATTCCCGTTCCCATGCCTCAGTCGGTCGACGCGGCCATGGGTGAAACGCATTACTCGACTGTCGTTGATATGGCCAGTTTTGCAGTTGGCGACAAGGTCGCGTTCAAGTTTGTCGTGGATGGAGAGTGGGTGACAAGCCCAGCATTCCCTGTGGAGCAGGATGAAAAAGGTAACGAGAATAATGTGATTGTTGTTCAGGGAGTTGCACCGAAAGAGGTTGTGGCTGAGAAGGTTGTGGAAACGGTATTGACGCCAGTTGGAGGAGGGACGCAAGACAAAAAGGTATGGTCCCCGGTTAGCATAGACTCTTATGGAAGGGAGGGTGGGTTCGGGAAGAATGTGAAGCCCAGAGAAGCTTTTAATGAGACTGTGGTTACTACGAATGTGGTCGAGAAGCCGCGTCCGACTAGCTTCTTTGGAAGTATTGTGGATGCTGTTACGCATGCGTTCGATGCACCGCCCCCTACCAAGTCGGATAAGACAGTTACTACAACAACGGTTACAAAGTCTGTCGAGGTGCCAGCTGCGGTTCAAGACAAGACAGTCACGACGGACGTAAAAAGTACTTCGACAGTAGAGGCGATCAAGAAAACTGTCACTTTCACGGAACCCGTCAAGGTTTGTTTTTCTGGTATCTTCTGGCCCCTCTAATCTTCTGGGAAATTGCAGAGCCCCGTTTACTCCGCATCGTATACTCAACATATTACTGAGAGCGACCACGTTCTCAGTATCTGTGAGGAAGAACTTCGCACGCGACAGAGAGATTATGCCACGTTTCCGCGCGCTGATTTGCTTGCATGGATGAACGAAATCAAGGGCACGGCGGAGATGTTTGTTGAGATGGGCGGTGAAGTTTTGCAGAAGGAGTTTGAGGCGCAAGGCTTGACCGGGGTTGGGCCGCATGCACAACTTGTGGAGCGAGCGAAGAAGATTATGGTGGATGTTGAGGCATTGAGGGTGAAGGTTTAAGTGGTTCGCTCATTGTGTTGACAATTATCTTTTATTATTTAGCTTTGCGTATCCTTTCCCTTTTCCGAGTAGTGAATCCTATCGAATGTGATGTGTGCACCATTGAGAAAAGCTTTTCCGGCGTCTGGTTGATGAGGTACAGTTTCGTGATTTGTCGAGGGTCTCATAGAATGCTTTCCGCTGGCTGCGGCAGCAATGGACCTAATGGCAGCTTCTTTTCTTGCAGTAATCCAAATGTTTTCGAAATTGAGGCAGCGCGTGTAAGTGTAATTCTGCAGGCAGAACGCAATAATAAGCGTGAAGAAGTCACTTGCCGCTATACTAATGTAGATATTGTACGATGTAACCACGAGTATGATGAGGCTTCGTAATACTATGGGAGTAAGGGGTAAAAATGAAGTGAATTGATGTTTACCCACCGTTGTCTCCAATGATGACTTTCGCAACGTCTGCAAACGATGTAGATATCAAGTTTACTGTGAAAAAAACTGATACGACCGTGCAGTAGGCGTCGATTATTATATCTGCCGCATTATAGCCTAACCAATGCAATTAAGTTGTATGTACACAAAAGCAGATCCTACATACCCACACCTGTAATTGGATACTGTGCTGAAAAACATTGCTGTGAAAGTGAATCCCATTGTCCATGCGTGAGGATAACGTCCGCGACGGACCATGAAAATCGATGAAGATATAACACGATGGCGCCCCAAAGAATATGCTGATCGTGCGCCGCAATCACCCACGTCTTGTAAAGCAAAAAAAAATCAAAGGACAGATACATTAAGTGTGACGCCAAGTTTACAAAGTAGTTCTGGATTATGCAGTTGGTCTCCGTCAAGAACGAGGCCATAAAAAACAGTATCATGTAGAACAGAGATGAAACATTGAAAATTGACATGATGAGAGCTGTTTTCCAAACATTTTTTACACCTTGTTGGACAAGGCGGCAATAGGTCGTCAGGAGCCCCGTCAGGCTGACTTCCATTGTGAGGCCGACAATCATGTTGATAACACAAAGTTGAAAGATGGTGAGACTTGTTTGGGTTTGATCATTTGGCGGGCATGATGGTGTGTCCATTAAGGGCGAAGGCTTCTTAAAAGATTTACAAGGAACGACACAGAAGATTTCCCATTGAGCTAACAAGTCGATTTTGATGAAATTTCAAGGAAAGACCAAAACGTTTTATAAGCCCTGTTTAATGATCAGAAGTTCGTTTGAGACTGCCTGATAGAAGAACTTCAAGAGTCAATCCGACCATCATTGCTTCCAAACACAGCCGGTATGGCACATTCTAACCTAATAAAATTATTACACCTGGCTGGTGTTCTATGGGCAATTGGTCCACCAAGTTAGAATCTTCGTTAATGGGATGCAGAATTTACTGGCAAAGCTATAGGCAATCAATGGCATTGGTCCTATGAATAGACTTAGCCCAAATGATTAGTTATCTGTTGATTAGAGTATTATTATGCTGACTGTCATTTTCACACCAGGTACTATTGATCTTTTGGAAGTTATTACTGCACAACGTTCTATTCCTTTGTGTTTTGCTCTCTTTCGCATGGTCATCTTGTTTTCTATTAGTGCTGTATTAAGCTATACTACATAAAGTAGACGGATACAGTGGTTTATTGAAAAATATTAATGAAACAAAAAACAAGAATGTTGTGGTTTATCCTAGTGAGATTATTTGAGCTTGGCTTCCAGCAGGGTAATTTTGCGCTGAGAAGGGGTTGGTTTGGGGGACACGGTTGCAAAGGGGATAACCACGCCCCACAACTTTTCTTTTTATGAACGTGACTGTGATAATTAGCTTTCCTTTCAGTTCATGCTTCTGATATTGTAAACCCTAAAAACGATAATGAAATAATCAAAAATTTCATTCTACTGTCGCTCCAGAGAAATGGTCCGCCGAGCTGAAAGAACGTGTCGTCGCTCGCAGACGACATGCTGGCTGCAATCTATTTTTGGAAGTGCAATTCAATTTTACTCACAAATTGGGCAAACCTGTCAAAGGAAGCATGCGACACCAACGGCTAATCCTCGCTGTGCTTCTTCTGATTGGAGTAGTGACGTTCCTTGCCTTCCCCCTGTTTGATGGGAGCCCATCGAGCTCAGCTGGACCCCGCCCGTTCAAGGGCAGCCCATTTGGTGCCGGCCAGCAACCACTTCCCATGGCGCGCGGCAATGCAACCCTGTTCAAGCACAAGCTAGACAAGATTGCGGTTGTGCTCAAGACGGGAAGTGAGACGCTTCTGGACCGCGTTTCGATCCAAATGGCAACCTTCTTGCAGCACGCACCGAACCTGGTGGTGGTCGGCGACAAACCGGGACACTCGATCGGCGCAGCGCAGATGCTGGACGTCTACTCTGACCTGTATTCAAGTACACGGAAGAGGCTCGGGCTCAAGGCGGACGGATCGCAAGATGCAACGGTTGAGCGCAAGAAGAAGGGCATCACTGACGCGGGCAGGCGAAGAGATGATCAAACCTCTTCCCTTCATGCGATTAGGGACAGGGTTGTGTCTGGACAAGATGTTCAAGCTGATGGCTGGTATGCACCCACCCAACAAAACACGCACACCAACCACCTGACAACAACAGGAAAGCAGACGCACACAAGAACCTCCCTGCATTCAAAGTACTTTATGAAACATACCCTGAAGCAGATTTCTACATCATGATCGATGACGATTCTTTTGTTTATTGGGACAACTTCATCGAAAGCTTGCAAGGTCGCGATCCAGAAGTCCCTTACTACACTGGACAGAATAATCATTTCAAGGGGTGCGACGGAATTCCAGACTTTGGCATTGGCGTCCTGATTGCTCAAGGCGGAGCTGGTATTGTTGCTAGCAGGGGCGCCATGAAACGGATGATGGGTGTCGTCGACAAGTGTATCCTCAGGTACAAAGATTGTTGGGGTGAGTCCATCTTTCCCAACTTTCTCTAAAGCGAGGTTATAAAGAAAGCGTTGGATTATGAGGACTTGCGAGTATGGAATGCAGATTCCAACCCTCGTACCTACTGCAAACATCGACTCACTACATTTTTCACCAGCTGGCGATATCCGCACTGCTCTCTGCTTCCGGGACGCGGGCGTCCTCATTGATTGGGGTGTCGGTTTTCATGGCGTGCCTCCCAGCGAAGACTTCATTTATGGCGACAACCCGTGCGAGAAGCCGAGTGTTTTCCATCACGTCCTGCCCTGGCAGATGCAAAAGCTTTACGATACGGCTCTGTGGGACTTGGCGCTCAATCCAGAGTTGGGAACGACAATGGGAAGCATATACACGGCGTTCCATGGAGCTGGGCGCGATGTGAGAATAGATACGGATCGAAAAGGGGGCGATTATGCAAATGCCAAGGTAGTAGATGTAAAAGCTTGCGAGAAAAGGTGTGAAGTAGATGGCAAGTGTGTTTCCTGGGTCTTCGACACAGAAGGAGTCTGCTGGCTGAAAAATAGTCCAAGGGCGTTAGAGAAACGGAAGGGCATTACGAGTGGGGTAGTTGCTGGAAGGTATGTCTGCAAGAAGGGAAGGAGTGTTTGATTTTCGAGCTGGGCAGCGAACGCAAATGCTGAAATGTAATTTATGAAATTATTTTCTTTAGAGCTTAGTTTGTATGTTGCGAACCAGAAGAGTGTTGAGAGCGGCTGCTTGTTTATGACTAAGGAAAGTGGACCGATCGAAATTTGCCACCGCCTATTCTACGCCAACTGAACGAGCTGCCTTTACAGCGGCCGCTTTCGTCAGCTCCAGGAGTCGGAGCACCTTCTTGTCGAAATAATTGTAATTTTAAGATGGTTAGTCTATCTGCATTGTATCAGAAATCATACATGGCGGCTTGCAAAGTGCCTTATGTGATTGAACTACCTCTAAACCTTTCAATCACTTGCAAACTTAACAAAGCAACAAGAGAGTGGTTTAAGAGTACATACGGTCATAGCGGATGTTCGTTCTGGATCCAGCGACCATTCTTTCTTCTCAGACAATTCTTGAGGCGTAGCAACATGTTGGTGTTTGTTTTGACGTAGTTGAATGGAAGCACGAAGGGGCAGCTGACAAAAAGCTTCGCGGGTTCCTCCACAATTTTTTTTTGAGCTCGGCAGCTTTTGCTCCGATCTGAAACAAAGGGGTATTCTAGAAATGCCATGAATCTGGATCGGAGCAGGGTTAAGAACTGTTATCGCCTCGATTCTGGAATTCATGGTTCCAGTTTTGGGTACCTCGCTTTGCTCCTTCGTCTCTAGGAACATAGCCGTGTGGGGTCATTTGTCGGCATTCATCGCTTCATTTGGTCGCCTACCGGATGCTGGTGGAGATGCCCAGAACGTTATAGGGTCGTTCAAACAGAGAAGGTTATATTATATTCAACAGTTTATTATCATAACATCCAGGAATTAGGATCAACAGAATGCGTACCAAGCTGCACCAGTTAGCGGCAGTTAGAACTTCGTAGCGGTCTTGTAGCGTTCAGTCCACGCCAACTGAATCAGCATTTCGAGAGGCCATTCTTGCAGTTCAAACATATCCTTCGGACGAGGGACTTTCTTGTCTTTGAAGTAGTTGAATGGAAGGACTGAGAAATCTTTGGCAGGTAGGTTTGTGGGAGCGCCCATCTTGATGCTTTCTTGCTTTCTTGTTTCAGCAAAGCTAGAGCGAAAGTGGTCCCTTTTTATACTGCGATTCGAAGCAGATGGAGCTTTCTGGAACACAATGGGGGCTTAGAACAGCTGTGTTTCAGAACGCCTCAAAATGAACTCACTGACAGAGGAAAAATAAAATATCGAATCCTTGAATGATGATTCTTAATTATGTCTCTTGTGCGTTCTCCCTCTTCGTAAATAGTAACATTAAATATTAATCTGTTCTATAACCCTCTTCTGTTTTTGGAATTCTCGCCATCTCCCTTCGTTGATCACGCAACCTAGAATGCCCCAGTCACCGCAGTTCCGACGGAAGCGATTGGTTGCGCTGATGTTCATTCTGTGCGCACTTGCGCTTTTTCTCGGCGGATCGCGCGCGGGCGTCCGAACCGTGTCGCGGTCACGCCAGCGAGCCACGACGACGATTGCGGTTGCACTGAAAAGTGGGTTCGAGACGGCAAACACGCGCGCGGTTGCGCAAATTGACACGTTCTTGGACGGGCGCGTGTCGGTTTTGGCGGTTGGCGAGCGACAGAAGCTGGTGCGAAACATGGAGAAGAACACGTCTTTTCAGCTCGTCGACGTCTACTCCAACGCATTCCGTGATGCAAGGCAGCGGCTGCGGGAGAAGGGATTCACCGTTGAGCTCGGCAACAGGGTCGGATGGGGAAACAAGGTTTTGCCGCCGTCATCAGACTCTGCTGCGAAACTGGTCAGGCGCATGGAGCAGGGACACAACGCAAACGATACCTCTCAATCCGGCTGGTTTGACAATGAGGGGTGGCGGGTCGATGCCCACAAGAATCTTCCTGCTTTTAAGTTGCTTCACCAAACATTCCCTGAAGCTGATTGGTTCATGATGATTGACGACGATACATACGTTTTCATCGATTCCTTGAAGAAATACCTTTCCAAGTTTGACCCATCAAAGCCGTATTACTTTGGACAAGCTAACCGCTTTCGAGGGTGCGATGGCGTTATGGAATTTGCAGAGGCCGAGAAAGCTCCGCTTGTTGCCCAGGGGGGGGCAGGGATTCTGTTGAGTCGTGGCGCGATGCGGGCAATGGCGGACGTTCTTGATGCGTGCATTGTGCGTTACGAGGATTGTTGGGGTGAGTGCAATGCAAGCAAAGGAGCGAGAAGCCAAACTGAGGTATGATTCTAAAACGTTTGTCAAACAGCAGGCGACATTCGTGTGGCACTCTGTCTCCGGGACGCCAACATAAGACTAAAGCACACTGCTGGATTCAATGGCTGGCCGTACGTATCTTATCTACCTCTCTCGTCCATTCAATGCTCATTAATCTATCCATAGACCTCAAGGGAACTTTGTTTTTACCCCCAACCCTTGTGAAATCCCGTTCACTTACCACCACGTTCTGCCGGACCAAATGTTCATCCTCCGCGAGATAGAACGCGACTACACCTCGCGACATCTTGGCGCACCCATTCCCTCCGCTGAAGTCTTTCGCCGATTCCAACGCCTAGCGCAGACGAACGACTTGGACGAGCATATTCGCGAAACTGGATTTGAACGCAAGGGGCGGCCGTTTATGAATTTCAAAGTGAACAAGGCGGAAGAGTGCGAAGATCGATGTTTGTATTATCGGGAATGTGTGAGCTGGTATTATAGCGCGGATAGCCGTTGCTGGTTGAAAAGGACTCCTGGAGGCAAGGAGGAGATGGAAGGAGCTATAAGCGGCGTATTTCCTAATCGTTTTCAGTGTCAGAGGAGCGGATGGTGGCCATTTGGATGACCCGCCCTCAGGATCGAAATAGAGGTGGTAATTTATGCGCATCAATTAAAAAAAATTCTCCATCATTTCTTACCTCTCGATTCAATGGCTTTCTGCGGTGAAAGCGCGCTGATAATCGTATGAACGAAATTTTCACTTTTGCAAGGTCAGTGTTAAACTTGGGCTGAGCATTTCCAGCAAAAGGTAAACTAATATTAACCCGGTGAATAGTCAGTGAATCTTTACTGTTTCTCATCATACACTCGTTTATCGTGGAACCCAGAGCGCAAAAACGCGCTGCCATTAGTCAGGGGCAACAAATGAAAAATTTAACTGTGCACGGATACCCTTGCCGCCAAAAAGCGCTTAAAGTTCAAACTTCGTTCGCCGATGCGTATAAAGAGCGCCTGGCTCGTCATCAGACTCTCAATAACAAGGCTGCAAAACAACAAAACAACAACATGAGCTCCAACTCCACTCCGTCTCTGCCATCTGGATACGACTGGGCCCGCAATGCCTTCTATTTTGACAGTATTCCTGTAGCTGTCGCCTTCGCGGGCGTCTGTCTTCTCTACCTTGTGGCAATATGTTACTGCGCCATCAAGACAAACTACTCTGCCGTGCGCAGGCTTTACATTTACGGTATTCTCTGGGGCCTCACGCGTGTCAGTGGACTTGGTCTACGCGCTTACACACTCACTGGGGACAATGGCAGCAACACTAGTCTCGTCACCACGACGCAAATTCTCTGCAGTATTGGATTCTTGCCATTAATTCGCTTCCTCATCTTTGAGACTTTGTGCGTTCTCCGCACTAAATTCCCGCAGTTACCCGTTGACAGAATTGACCGGATCCAATCGCTGGTCTTTCTCATCTGCACGGTCATGCTCATCACGTCACTCGTGGATTACAGCCAGCACTTACCCGCAGCAATCACGTCTAATGATCAGTCCATGCGGGATTCCAGTTCGTGGGTCTTCTTTGCGTACGCTGTTGGGCCAACGCTTTTGGGCTTGTTGTTGGTCTTCAGTGGCTCTGAAAAGCAAGGAGGTGTGATGGTACTGACCGGTGTGTGCTTAAGCGTCAAAATGGCATACTCGCTTTATAAGAACTACGAGACGGATTTCAAGGCGACGGAAGTATACTTTTACGCGCTGAATGTTGCACCAGAGCTCCTGATGGTTACTTTATACCTGACCCCGCGATTGTTGGAGGACTTTGCCCGGGACGCTGATGATGCAAAAGAACGCAACGAGTCTCTGGTCCATCAAGGTGGTGTGGCGGCGCAGACTTACGTGCCGATGCAAGGCTACTCGAACGCGGAAGTCGGTCAGGGGCCCATTTACCAGGCTGGCGTTGTGCAGACGCAAGGTCATTATTATCAAAACGATCAAGTTCAGTTGCAGACAATCAACAACGTCGCTCCTGTTTATTTTGGCAAGGGTCGTTAATGCATTTTTGAAGTCCTCATGAATAAATTCTTCGCACTCAAGCAGCCCTTTATTGCAATCTTACCCCAAATCAATAATCAATCAAAGACAGCTTCCAAGCGAGTCACGCGGGCCTCTAGGGTGTCCAGCCTGACTTTGATCGGATCTGTCGGGTCGAAATGCTTGCAGCACGCGTCGATTGAAAGTTTCCTGTTTCGAACAACTGGCTCTTCTTTGGAAGGATACAGCATCCGCATCCAGTGCTTTTCGCTTGCTACGTTTGCGGTGGCATGTGATAACTCAGGATCGACTGAATGAGGAGCGTTGGAAAGAGGCGAGATCTGGATGGATGCTGAAAATACAGGTGATGCAGACGTACTTGCGAGTGTATTTGAGGGAAAGTGGGATAGGTTTGAAGGTGTTTGATGACGTGTGGTTGAGGGTGAACGCAGAGGACTTGATGGGAACAGTTCTTCCGATTCCCCCAGGTCTTGCTGCACAATATCAGTGCGTGAAGTATTGTGGCGGTTGGACGGTCTGCGGCTGTAGCGCGGAAGACGCGAGCGAGGCCTTGACTGAGGCTGATTCTTGCCCAGCGCGAGACCGACCAAATCCATTGAAATGACAGGGTTTGAAGCACGGATACTTTTGCTTTTGATGCGTGCAAACAGCGACTGTTTAGGTGACGGAGCGGGCACCGATGGCGCCAACTTGAGTGTCTGTCTTTGCAGGGTGGCGCGGGCTGCACGGCCGAATCCCTTTTGTCCGTTACCGCCAACAACGTTCATTTTCTGCGTAGATTGTGTGGTGCCGAGCGGGGCGTACACGGGTTATGACTGCGGATACGGTGCTTGGTTCTTGGCGGAGACCCCCCTTGTCCGTGGCGTCTGTTCCGCCCAAAAGTAACAACGGCACACAACGCACCGGATCCACGAGCAACTTGCCCCACATGAAGGTGCTGTCCATGCCGCGTCTCGCCAGAGGCAAGGCCCTGCTGGCTGGCATCGCACTTGTCTACGCTCTCATTGTGTTCACAACTTCGGTCACCTGTCCATTCGCTTCTTCAGACGCGCCTTCTTCTTTACCAGTTTCTCATACAACTGCTCAGGCTATTTCAACTGCATCAAGCAACGGCAACGCTTCCATCGCCATTGCTCTCAAGACTGGAGCTGAAACTATGGCAGCCCGTGCAGCTATTCAACTCCTCACATTCCTCCACAATGAACCCATGCTTTTGGTGGTTGCGGAGCGACCGAGTCTCTCCCTCGGTCACTTAGACGTGCGCGACGTGTATACGGATGTTTACACGCGTGCGGCCAAGCGCATCAAGGACGGCATGGACCGGCGCATTGAGGAAGAGAGAGGCCGCTTGGATGCACTTGACGGAAATACAGCCAATAGTGAGGAAGGAAATGCCGTTATTGAGATTGCGAACGAGAATGACGGAGGCATTGATGCGGGCGTGAATAATGCTGCGGATGGTGCTGGAATGGTTGAATTGGAGGTTGCGGACATCTCGTTCTCGGATAAGAAACGAAAGAGGGACCTCATTCGACGGGCCGCCGTCTTGAATAAGGAAAGTGTCGTTGCAGGTCAAAAACTCAAAACGAAAGGATGGACTTTGGATGCTCACAAGAATCTGCCTGCATTCCAGCTATTGTATGAGACGTATCCGAACGCAGACTGGTATCTTATGATGGGTAAAACCACTGTCACTCTTCGCTTGTGTCTCCTCATGGATTCAATGTCTAGATGACGACAGCTTCGTTTTCCTCGATTCCCTCCGCGCATACCTTTCTGCCAAGAACCCGGACGATAAATGGTACCTCGGTCAAAAGAATCGATTCAAGGTGATCGTCCGTACCAAACCCGTATTTCTTTGGAAGCTAATAGATTTAAGGGGTGTGACGGAGTGAAAGAATTTGGCAAAGGGCCTAACTTCGCACAAGGCGGGAGTGGAATTGTAGTCAGCAGAGGTGCGATGCGAGAAATGATGCGCGCAATTGACCATTGTATTGTCAAGTACCGCGAATGTTGGGGTATGTGTCTTCAGGTTATTTAGAGAACTGACGGTTTTCTTACCAGCGGGAGACATTCGCGTCGGCCTTTGCATGCGGGACGTCGGAATCAACGTGACGCATGTGGCTGGATTCCATGGAGTGCCGTAAGCAATTTTCTTTGTTTGACATCATGTTCCTTCTTACAAGTTCAAAAAACAGGCCCAACGCAGATTTTGGCTTTCCTGACAATCCATGCGAGCGACCATTCGTGTTCCACCATACGACACCCGCTCAGATCCAGACGCTATATGACACGACACGAAGGCGTTCCCTGCCCACTTTTGCGGACATTTACACCCATTTGCACAAAGATGTGACTGCAACGGACCTTCGCGTTATGAAAAACACGGACGTAAAGGGAAAGGTATTGAAGGGGAAAGGAATTAATATGACGCACTGGGAGGAATGTTTGGATGGGTGTATAGGGGAAAGAATGTGTGTTGGTTGGGCGTTTGACGAGAGAGGTGTGTGCTACTACAAGAAGGGGGTAGGCAAGTTCGTAGAGAAGGAAGGTAGGTGGGGAGGAGTTTTAATAGAACGATATCAGTGTAATACACACTGAAAAGTCAGACCTTTGAAGCTGAAACATTGAGTTCAAATCATGGCATTTGCAGCTGCCTTAGCGAGGCGGAAAGCACAAGCACAGTCATCTGAGAAAGCGAGCAGTGCATCTGTTAGCAGTGATAGTGCTCGATCGCTTTCTACGACGAGTGCGAGCAGCACAGTTGCTCCTGCGGCGCCATCAGCTGAGGCAAAGGATGTGGTTCTAGCGACGCCAGTGGCCCCAACAGCACCCGTAAAACCTGCATACAAGGTATCCTCATCGTTGGTGCCTGAAGCCGACTTGCGTGCTGCGTTAGACGCTCGTGAGTGTCAACGTCCTCATTCTTGGTAATTACTTTGCGACTGCGGCAGCTCATTCGCTTAAATGCAACAGATACTATTGAGTTGTTGCATGAAGAAGTTTCACAACTTCGATCGCGGTTGGAGGAAGTTACCGAGATCGCTGCTGCCAATAGTGCCATCAATTCCAACAGCCAAATCCCACCACCCTCGCTTGGCTCTGAAATAGAGCTTTCGACCCTTCGTAAGCAGCTGGAGGAGCGGCAGAGTGTATTCGAATCGTTCCAGATCGACTCGGTGTGTCCCAGTTCCCCCCATCTCCTCCCTCTACTTATCTTGAGGTGGTAGGCTGCGAAAGTTAGCGAACTCAAGCGGAACATTGAATCGCTCTCCAATGAACGGGACAGCTTGTTGGAGAGGGTGAGGATAGATCGCGAAAGCATCGCACATTTGGAGACGGATTTGAACGCATCAAAGTGTGACACCAGTTTGATTCAAGAACTTCAGCGAGACAAGAACGAGCTCTTGGAGCGCGTCTCTCAGTTGGATGTAAAAGCCTTGTCGGATGAGCAACGCATTGACGAGCTCCAGATCAAACTGGGTGAGGTGGGGATCGCTTACGCGCGTATAGCGGTTAAGTTATCTCAAGATCAAGTAGAGTCTGTCACAGTGGAGGTGTGTGTGGGGCGAAGAAATTCAATTTAGAACTGACAACTGTCCCAAGGGTTCCCTTCCGACCTCCCCATACGCATCCGAATCTGAGTCGTGGGTCCATGAAAAGCACACACTAGAAGAACGAGTTTCATCTCTTCTTGAAAAGTGTTCGCAGGGCGAAGACCGAATCCAAGAATTGACGACACAAGTCTCGGAAATATCAGCGAGCTATTCGCGAGTCGTTGTAAACATCTCTAAGGAGGTGAGTAAGCATCTTGTTTTATCTTTTCAATGCCCTTCATGGTCACATAAATACAGGTGAGTGTTACGGATACGACAGACCAAGTAGCTCGGATCGCAGAGCTGGAAGCACAACGAGACGCAGATGCTGCCGTCATAGCGCGTTTGAGTGCCTCCGCGCATGCACACGACTCATTGTTGGAAAGCCTGTCACTCGCTCGCGACGACCTGCATCTACGCCTTCAGAACGCACTCAATTCCCTTGAATCTGTCAAATTAAATGCAATTACTGAAATGGACGGGTTGCGCGATCAGAATGAGACTATTGAGGCGAAGCTCCGAGACGCCGAAGCCAGTTTGAAGGACTTTGCGGATGTTAAGCACAGGCTCAAAGACGAGTTGAAATGCTTGAGTGCCGAGAAGGAGATGCTCGAAGTGAGAGTGGGGGTATTGGAGGCAAAGTTGGCAGAGGCAGTGGAAGTTACTGAAGTGCGTGGTCGCGAAATGACTCTCTTGCTGGCGAAGAAAGATGAGGATGCGCGGGAGTGCGAATTTAAGTTGGAAGAATCTTTGGAGAAGCAGCGGGATGCAGAGACCCGTATTCTGGAGCTAGAGGCACAGCTTCGGAATACGAATGAACTTTTGGAGGATATTCAGGGTACTCATGAGACTGCACTTGCAGCACAAACGGCGATTGCTGATGTATGTCGTCACAAGCTGGCGGAGAGCGAAGCACTTGCGAGGGAGTGGGGTGATGCCCTGCAGCGAGCTGAGACCGAGGCTGTTCGCGCACAGGTTGTACACGAGCGCGCAGTTGCAGAGGCGAGGGAGGAAGTTGAACATGCGAAGGCTATGGTGAGCAAATTAGAGGGGCGGGTCGCAGAGGTGAGGTACCTGTATGCTGATTGAAAATGACTTAAAGGATTATTTCAGATAACTGCGGACCTTGAAACAGCTCAAGATAAATGTAATGCCATCTTGATTGACAAGGCAGACATGTGGGATGCACAAATCCGCAAGGTTCAGGAGTCTTTGCGGGCAGCGGAATCGGAGAAAGTCAAGGTCAAGATGGCTGGAGATACGGAATGTGAAAAATTGCAACGGATGTTGGAGGAAAAGGAACGAGATTTAGTAGAAGTGGAGGCCCTTGTCAGACCGCTCTTTGGGTGGATGGAAAGGCTGACCGAGAGCAGAAAAAGTGCGGAGGAATAAAGGCCGCATGGCTTGATTAGTGCCAATCCAAATTTATAAATATCCCTCAGGAGTTACATAGCTTAAGGTAAGGTAGCTTAGGGCTGGTTTATTATCAGTAAAAGTGCGAAATAGAACATTAAGTAAAATAATGGTGTGAAACTTAAAATCCTGGATAGCGTTGGAGGACATAAAATAAAATTAGGGCTAGGGGGGCTAGGAACTGGTTTATTACCAGTAAAAGTGCGAAATAAAATGTTA
>MU614987.1:0-23145 GCA_025201725.1 Chytriomyces sp. MP71 | reverse complement strand
GCCACTGATCATGTGGGTGTTGGGTAATGTATGTGTCCATCAGGAATGTGTTGCATGTGGTGCTGCACTCTCTCGAGAGCATGGCATGAGTGTGCTGGTGTGGAGCCAGATCTTTGGCAGCACCTTGGGCCAGTTCCTGCAGCAAATGAAGCCCAAACAGCCTACAATGCTACAGTTCTAGACATTTACATCAGCCATGTGGACTTCAGTGACCCAGGAGCCCGGAGGGAGGCAGAGGTGTTGGCCGCAGCTGTGGAAAAGGTCCGGACACATTGTACTGGATATGCTGCCATCTATGATGTCAGTATGGCTACTGCACAGGAGGAGATGGATGATGTTGAATTGCATGCTGTTTGCCACGCTGAGGGATCAGAGAAAGACAAGGAGGCAATTTTAGACCTGTCCTGTTTTAATAATAATAAAATTTCTTCCAGCATCATTCTATTCCTGAAAACTGTGACAAACACAATTCTGTGACTCACTGCTGGTAACAGGCCACCCTTGACCAAGTAGGCATCAAAATCATCACTCCACATGTTGCATTGCTTGGCTGAGGAGATATTGCACTGTCTCTCCATCTCAATGTTGGCACTAAAGTCTTGACCAAATTGACTGGTGAACTTGTCTTCTTTGATGCTGAAGGTGTTGCAAAAATCTCACAAGCACACTGACACTATCATGTGGGCTTTCTACTCTGATAAGAATTATTTTGTGGTTGAGCATTACCCAGTCTGGTGCTTTGCAGTGGTGGAAACTGGGAAAGCAAAAGTGAAACTTGATGGATTGAATGTGTTGGATCTTATTGATGAATTTGCTGGAGATGGTGCACTTGTTTATTGGGCATCTGCTAATGCTATTGACTACAATTGCCTCACAGACTTCTACACCCAGTTCTGTTGTCCTTGTCCTGCCAAGTGGATTGAGGCTGGGTATGACCTCTCTCATCTTGTGTTCAGATACAAACATGGAGAACCAGTCTTGTTGCCAAACTATGAACAAGAGACTGTTTACTGCTACCTCTGGTCACTCGAGCAGGCAGATCTGCAACATGCCAAATATGTCTCAAATGTTGCACTTTTTCCCAGTGTTAACTGGATATTTGAGGTTCTCTTTTTTTAAAGAAGCTGTGGGTGGATGTGTTGATGTTGTTTGATATTGTGATGGTGTTGAAGGGGCATAATGGGGAATGTTGTGAATGTGGGCAGCAGTGACGAAGAATGATTTTGATGTGGGGACATTCTTGATGTTATTGGATCCAATTCAATCTGATTGGTTGTATTTGTTCTGATAAATTGAATCTTCCCATTATTCAATGTTCACATGGGGCAACCATTTTGTGTGCAAATGTATTCACAGAATTTGAAACACACATCCTTTGTGTAAAACAAGTAGGTTGTTCAATAACAAACAACTTAAGAAGAACCTTCAACTGTTCATGAAATTGTGTTCAAATAAGAATTGTAAGGTCAAGGTACTGAGATGGAATTTGGATGACCACCTTGAAGAATGCCAGCCAAGTGTGCATTCTGCGATAAGATGATATTTCAATATCATCCATACAATTGCATTTTCATCAAAAATGTACAGCAAATATTTCATTCAAAATGATAAATTTCAAACAAATTTGCATATTTTGGAATTGGACAGAGTGGATACAGACACAAAAATGATTCTCAATAAAGGTGCTGTGTTATTGAATAAATTTGATTCAAAATGGCTAATATGTCCATTGGCAGAAAGCCCAAGATGGTAACAATATCAAAGAAATCTTTGGATGCTACAATATCTGTTCAAACTTTTCATCATAAATGCCAAACCAACTTGAAAGAGTTAAAGTGGAAGGATTTAGTCTCAGACAGTGATGTGACATTAAGAATGTTGAAGAATGGACAGCAGATTATTAATGATTTCTTGAATCAAGTATATCAGGAACATCTTGTTGGCATGGATGAGGATTAAATCACTTTAAAGCTGGACTGTTCTCCCCCTTCTTGAAGAAACAACTCTGTGATCAGCAGCCTCTGATTGGTGATGCTTCAGCAGTCTCTTTTGGATTGCTTGCTGGTTCCGTGTAAGTTCATTCATCACATTTGGATCAATCCACAACTGTTCTCACAACCTCAAAAGACTTTTTCTGTCATCAAAGCCCTCTGCTTTCTTTGAATACAGCACAAGTGTTACTTTGTTCTCTAGCTGGAATGCCTCTCAATCAATTTCAAAGTATTATTGCCCTTCCATCAACTTCACTATTTCATCAAGTTTAGTTGGTGTCTTCTTGACCTCAGCATCTTTTGATTGTAATGGAAGCTTCAATTCATCAGAAAATGACTCACTTTTCAATCTCTTGATTTGTTCCACTCATTGATTCTTTCCTTCAATAATTGATTGACATTGAATCAAACAGGATTCTTGAGTTTCAAGTGCTTCTCAGGCATTTCTATTGTAATAGCTGTCTCTGAACCAAATATGGAATACCCACCTTCAATAGAGTCAAATTAATCTCCTTTTCATCCACTTTATAGATGTGATTATTGTGTGTGTTAAGAACAAGTCACAGGGATTAAATAAGGTGAGACAAAACTCAACCTTAACTGGATTGGTGGAAAGGGTTTTTCTTGCTTGTCGGAAAGCCGTGACAAGGGTTTGAGGGTTTGGAATGGAATAAAGTCATAACACTGACTGTATTGAACTGAAGAGAAACAAAAAAAAAGAAAGTCAGCTTAAATAGCAGAACTAATCAAAAAAATATAATGAAAACAAAATGAGAAAATAAGGAGATTCCAAAGATATGTAGTTCTGGAAATAGTTCCTTAGGAGATGTGACCATTCTGGAAATCAATCCTGATCACCCTATCAGGTGCAAAGGAATTAGAAACAAAACTGAACAAATTCCATGGCAAAACTTATTTAGCCAAAGAAGTGCAGCAAGGTTCACAGGATTAAAATGAGAGTTGCAGCAAGACTTGGCAAAATGTCAGGACTTGGTGGAGTTTGATTAAAATGCATGAATTTGATTGAAAGGTGTGCCAATCATTCCATTACCCACGAAAGTCCGAAATTGTCTCATAACAGTGTGGATCTTTATAGATTGTTCCCATTGGGAGTGATTTAAGGTATTTAGAATGGACACTTGTGGATGGAAAACCACACTTCATTTAGTTTATAATATTAAACAAGAAAATAAGTTTTTTGAAACATTGAATTGGATGAAAATAATGGTTCTGTGTTTGTTGTTTCATTTTTTCTGTCACAGATGGAAACTTTCTCACCTTCTGATTGGTCCATGGTTTTGTTCATGCCTGTGAACCACCAAAATTGCACAAACATCAAAGTGTGATAATTTTATTAGGAGCTGTAATGAAGATTGTGACAATTGAAAAACAGTAGTGTACTTTCCCATGAGGGAAGAGTGTGGGTGCGACATTGGGTTTGAAAAATCTCCTATAGACTCAAGATAGATTTCCAATACCCTCCCTAAAGATTGTGATCTATTGACCATACCCAGATAGTAAATAGGGCTAATGCACACTCTGGTTTAGAAAGAAAGAATGTTTTGATCATGTGGAGACATATCCAAGGTGGAGTAGAACAGCGGAGAATAGGCTGGCCAAAATTGTATAGGCAAGCAGATTCCAGTGTGTGCCATTGAGTGATTCTAAGATGTTGCAAGGACCCTCAACCTGCTTTTCTGGTGTCATTGTCTTCCTCATCATCTTTATCTGGAGGAGGTATAAGAGGCTTGTAGATATTAGGTGGGAGCATGTCCAAGAGCTGGGACCTAGCTGATGGGAGGTTTTTGATGCACCACCAGACTGAGTCCTCATTGATCCACTCAAGGAGGTGTCCCCTTTTCCAACCAAATTGATATTTTTCAAAGAAGGGATGAGTCAGCAAAAAAAATTTGAAAAAATTATCATTCATTCAATAATTGCTACATCTCAACAATGAGCTGGTTTGATGATCATTTCAAACACTCCTTGTTTCAAACCTATATCTCTTCTAAAAGCTTCAGCCTACATTGTCTTAATCTCTTCATGAGGTTATCAGCTATCATCTCAGTTTTACCAATGTTGTCAGACAAGTACCCTAAATGTGTCCCCAACTTTAATTACATTCTGGGCATGGTCATAAACCTTTGAAAGTTGGAGATGCATTTAGGGTTAGGGATTTACCCTAAGAATATTGCAGATAGATACAAAATCCAAAATTCATCTATACAACCAACCCACAAAGAGATGGAGCTACATTGCATCTGACTGTTAGTGTAGCAATTGTACCTACAGTTCAATGTGGAGCCTCTGCCTATGGATGGCATGCAACATCCCTTGTCTATCACATACCAAGTTATTATTGTTTTTGTTGCTATCATCTATGATGCATAGTTTTGCTTCGGGTGTGGGCCTACCATTTCATGGCATATTGGTTCTGTAGGTGCATATTGTAATGCAGCATGATATTTAAGACTGAAGGGTAACTTCGTGTTTCTCAGTTTCATTGTTTGATGCAGAAGAAAGTGAAGCTATCCTGCAATATATAGAATATTCAAAGGTTCAAACAAATTTTAAAAGTGTTCAATGTGTCAAGTTTGTCATAACAATCTATTAAGAAATATAAAATGTAGCCATGTTTATTAAAAGAAGGGGCAAGTATAGCAAGGTAGTCAGTGAATCATTTTTTTTCTTAAATGTGGTTTAATTCATTCATTGTGATGAGGGAATTCAGCCAAGAGTTTGCTGATTAGATTCCTCCACTCAAAAGCTAGAATCCCTTGGATCTGAGAAGATCTTCAGAAAATGCCCACAAAGTTTCCGTATCTTGCGTCAGGAAGGTTGGGATCTTCGCCAAATCCCAGGGCTGATCCTTGTTTGTCCAACCAGTACCTGAAGTAGCTTTGCTTGATACTGATGCAAACATCTGAGTCAAGGCACCAACTTCAGTCTTGACAGAAATAAGAAAAGCAAGATTTCTGGCAAGGAAAGGGAGGAGTCCAGACGCGGTAGCCTTACTCTCGATACCAGTGCTGACGGGTCCTGGATCAATGACACACGCATTAATTCCGCGCGTTGCAAGCCCAATAGTAAAGTGCACAACGGCCAACTTGGAGTTTGCGTAAGCGACTGGAGACGAGAATTTTGACTGGTTGTTTATCTCCTCCAAGTCAAACTTCAACGCTGCCATTCCCAAGGGAGGTTTTGCAGACACTGAAACCACCCTGGTGTTGGACTTCACGATCAGATTCCAGAGCAGCTGGACGAGATAAAAGTGGCTCAGGAAATTCACATGGAATATACTCTCAATTCCTTGTTTGCTGAGTGTGTATTCTACAAAGGGGATTCCAGCGTTGAGCATGAGAACGTCCAATTGACTAATGTCAAGGTTGGCGACCATTTCCTTGATGGCGGCAAGATCCGAGAGGTCAGCTACAACTGGAAACAGCTTTGCGTCTGGAGCAACTTTCTTGATTTCAAGAATAGCTTCCTGCACCTTTCCGAGGGAGCGTCCATGAAGGTAGACTGTTGCGCCTTTTTGAGCGAACACCTTTGCAGACTCGAATCCGAGACCAGAGTTCGCTCCAGTAATCATGAACGTCTTGCCGGCAAGTGACGGGATGTCGGCGGTAGAAAATGGCATCCTTTCGGCGGCTCTGTGATTGTTCTTTGTGATTGTTCTTTTTTTAGTTGCATACGTGGCAAACATCTGAATTTATAGTTCGCGATTTCAAATTCAAAAATGACAAATATACATTCATCAAGATCCTAAGAAGAAGCAATAGAATTATCTAATTAAAGTTACCTTCAAACGAAAAAACAAACGCAACCGATGTCGAGACATTCAGAATCCTATCGCCTTGGTGCAAGTTGAGGGGAATATGTGCTGCACCTGTGATGAACTCTAAATAAACCGCAGGTACTTTCGGGAGGGGCTGAGAAAAGGTGTCACCCACTGCCTTGGAGTTCTTTGGGTAATCGGTTGGTGGGGGTCGCTGAAGTTGCGAGTGAGACGGGATTGAATCGATGATGTCATTGATCCACTTGCCGACGAGCGGAAATTCGCGTTCAAGAGCCGGTAGATTCTTCGAGCGCCTCGAACGCGTCAAGTGTGAGTGGCACGTCATAAATTCTGCAAAAAATTGGCCATGGCAGCCGCCCAAGGCTTCACGGAAGCTTCTCTACATCTGTCTGAATGGCGCTTGAGCATTGATTGGGATGTTAGTGTGGTTCTATTCGCGGCTGTTGGCGTTGGCGTGTGGCTGTTCATGCTCTTCATTGGCACGTCTGCCATCCTTACAAGGTGAATTGAATTCTGCACAGCTTTCTGTGAGGCAGAATTATCACGGGGTTGTTTCCTGCCTTAATTGCTCTTGCTCTGGATGTGGCGAGGAAGTGTGGGACTGCGCTACAATCAAAACAAACAAACCTGAGGATAACTTCGTGACTCATCCCGGCCGCCATCACCACGACCACTCACACCATCAACACAGCTATCTGCGCTATAACTTCAAGCCTACTCCCATCTCATCTTCGCTGCCAAAACACAAGGCACCAGGAGTATCCATCTTGCGGCCTCTGAAGGGCGACGATGCCAACCTTCGCGATAACCTTGCGTCTTCTTTTCGCCTCAAGTATCCAAACTTTCAGATTCTGTTTTCTGTGGCCGATGCGGACGACCCTGCCATTCAGGTCGTGAAGGAGCTCGCAAAGGAGTATCCACACGTTGACTCGCAGCTGTTTGTCGGTGCGCATTCTTAGATTACACTCCCTCACGAATGCACTCACGCGCCCGTTTACATTTATAAACGTAGGAGAATCGCATCTTGGTGTTAACCCGAAAGTAAATAATATGCTCACAGCATATACCCTTGCAAAACACAACATCATCTGGATTCTTGACAGCAACATAACTGCTTCCCCGCACACCCTTGGTCGTGCCGTGGACTGTCTTACGCAGCCCAACGTGGGTCTCGTTCACCATATTCCAATCGGCGTGCGCCCAGAAACATTTGGCACAGCTGTGGAGCAAGTTTTTCTCAACGCATGCCATGCAAAGCTATACACTATGATCAATAAGTTGCGTATGGGAAGCTGTGTCATTGGAAAATCCAATATGTTTCGTAAATCTGACCTTGAGTTTGTTGGCGGGCTCGCGTACTTTGGCAAATTCATGAGTGAAGACAATATTATTGGACAAAGTATCTGGAAAGTGGGCAAAAGACATGTGATCCCGGGCGACGTGGTGTACCAACCGCTTGGATCTGGTGGTCTCAAGGATTATTTCAAGAGACGTGCTAGGTGGACGCGAATTCGGAAATTTACCGTTTTAGGAGCAACGATAGTGGAGCCATTTATGGAATGCGTCCTCAATGGAGTTCTGGGGGCTTTCGGATTTTGGGTGTTCTTTGGAGTACCACGATTGTGGTTTTTTGGTTGGCACTTGTGCTACTGGCTGTTGGTGGACATCATGTTCGGGCTGGCGGTTGACAGCGGTATGGTGTTGGACAACTTTCCTCGATTTATTGCTGCTTGGACCCTGAGGGAGGTGACTGCACTGCCTGTCTACCTTTACGCTTGCGCTGGGAGTCGTGTAGAGTGGCGAGGACGACCCTTTAAGTTGAAACCGGATGGAACTGTTGAGCCAGATACGTTTGATGAGGATTGGAGAAGGCAGCAACGGCACGCCTTCAATCACGAGTCAGCCATGGGAAAGTTATCTTGGACCTTGTGCTCTCCTGATATAACACTGCGTGTGAAATTGTGGCTTATTCTTGCTTCTGGATTCTCCTTTTTGCTATTTTACGGCGCCGTCGCCTTAGAGAGCGTGCGGTGCGCTGTGGGCTTTGGTGACCCGCATACAAGCGGAGTCGGACGAGTGGACTCCACTGTTACATTGATTCCTTCCACATCACCCCCGCTCTCTCAAGCACGAGTGATTGTGGGACATAATATTGGGTGTGAGGGACCAGTCAAATTTAATTCAGTTGCATCCAACAAGGTAAAGAGCCCATCGCAGTGTTCTTAAATACCCATAAACTTACACAACGAAAACGAAGGATAACGCCATTCATTCGTTTGACGAACTGCCAACCCTTCCAAGGAAGAAGGCACAAACCACTTCAGTTAACCTCATACTACACACTCCGCTATGGGAGATGACGGCTGCTTACGTGAGCGGCTGTCACTTTGTAATCCCTCCCACCATTGGGGAGGCATGGACAGCCGTGATCTCGTCATTGACAGAGAGGGCCAGGAATACTCATGCCAAGTCACAATAGATTGAGATATCACTTCCTCTTTTTTCATAACAAGTAATAATGTGCAATTTATTCTTGTTACCTGGGTTTAAAGTGATGGACCCAGTTGTGGGTCTTTTTTTCCGGGAGCTCCAAAAGTCAGCTCAATTTCAGTCTCAAGCATTCGGAACACTTCCGTGAATCTTTTTTTCAACCATGAAGGGACACAGATGTGGTTTACATACCTTAGAAAACCAATACAAGTAAGTAGCTTGAAGCCAGGCTCTATCCACACGAGGACGTCAAAAAAATAATTAGGGTTAGTATTTCAAGTGAACCGCCGGAAGGCATAATTTAAGCCCGGAATTTGGATGCATGTCTCGCTAATGAGAGCCAATAATAAACTCCAAAGAATTTTTCCAAAATCACCCTACTACCAATAGCTCGACCACCCTCTAAAGCCTGTAAAAAGATTCCGGCCTTGTTCAACTCTACAGTGTGTCAGGCCCACAGTATTTTGAAAATCTAACGTTCAGTGCGTTACAGCTGAACTACAGTCTCGTCAGTGTTACCAAATTCAACCATGTTAGACCCCCACAGAATCGAAAGGAA
This sequence comes from Chytriomyces sp. MP71, assembly GCA_025201725.1. Lineage (NCBI taxonomy): Eukaryota > Fungi > Chytridiomycota > Chytridiomycetes > Chytridiales > Chytriomycetaceae > Chytriomyces > Chytriomyces sp. MP71. The sequence continues at coordinate 14,306 of MU614987.1, read as the reverse complement.
TTATTTTTTTCTCCTTCCAGCTCCCCCAGCAACGCATGTCCGATTTTCCTGACTATCACGTGATCTACGCCCTCCCAAATTCAAAAAGCGCCCATTTTATTGACCCCGCATGCATCCGGATGGGAACCAGCATTACCCCCGCGAATCTAAAAGATATAATCGACACTACCCACAACCACCGAACAAAACTTTGTCAATACAGACCTCCAGCTGGCCTCCTGTCTAACTCATCTAAGTATGCTGAGCAAACAACCCCCCAATGTATTGCCACACATCAATCACCCTCTACCTAGTACGTCTGCTCCTCACTCACAAATGCCTACATACACAACTGAGTCATGGTTCATTTGAGTTGAGTTCAATGTAGTTCTAAATCTGTTGGGAGCTACCTGGTCTGTGTTACTTATGTTGCTATTTCTTTGATGATGTTGTAGTGGGATGGACTGATTACTTGCTCACAACTCCACAATGGATTAGAACCAGGCAGCTATGGACACCAGTCCATCACCAAATATTAACAGGAAGTTGAAGAGCTGGGATGAATGAGCCAGTCAAACTAAAGCAGGCCTGAGTATGCATGCAGTGCTGAGCTTGTGTTCTGCATTCTTCTGCAACAATGTTTTGGCATGTTACATGATGGGCAGTGGTCAGCAGTTGCAGTTGGGGAATGCTCCCCTGAGGCACAACTGCATTCACATCTTCACTCAAGTACTTATTTCAATGTTTCTTGGTCTCCAATCTGCATCCTTCTTACAGTTTGTCTCTGCCCTTCCTAAACCTTATCAAGATCTCTTTTCAGACACCTTCCTTGGAGTAAACCACAAAAATCATCTGGATGTCAAGGGATATCTAACTCCCTTTTGATTTGACTGTGAAGCTAGTTTTTTACCCTTCTTGAAGCCCCATGTTGATGTCTTTCAGTGTGTATTGAGCCAGATCTGATTTCTGGCCCACACTTCCCACACTTGCATAAGATCAGTGTATGAGTCCTTCTGAAAGCAGATTCACCCTGGGCATGAATCCATTGCAATATCCTTTCAGTCAAATTAAATCTGAGTACAAAGGACCTTGGGCAACCTCTTGATCTACAGGTGAAGTGATGGGAAACATTCTAAATTAGCAATGTTCACCCACCCACCCAAGGAAGAAGGGCAAGAGTCAGTCCTTCAAGGAGACAGCATGGGAAGGACAAAAAAGATAAACATTCTTCTGGATATGAGGAAGTGGTTTAAGTATACCCTTTTGGGATGGACACTTTTGCAGGGTTTGCACCCAGTATTCGTTTGAATTCATGACCCAAATAATGACAACCAGCGTTCGCGGATACCGGTTCCTTCATCCTGAGTTACTGAGATCTGCCCTCGTACATCCTGGATCACAGTTGGTCTCCGCTTTGCAGTTTCAGAGACTCGAGTTTCTGGGTGATCGAGTTCTGGGCTTGGCGGTCGCCGACCGCGTCTTCCACGCGCATCCAACAGAGGCCGAGGGCATTCTCGCATTACGTACCGAAGCTCTCGTTAACAAACATGTGTGCGCGGCGATGGCGCGCGCGGTGGGGCTGCACGAGAGTTTGGTTCTAGCTGAGGACGCCGCCTCCACCCTCGCAACGTCCTGCATTCTCGGAGACGCGTTCGAGGCGCTGATTGGAGCTATTTACGAGGACTCTGGACGCGACTTTCCGCTCGTTGCCAAGTGGATCAATGATCTCATCGATTCAATGCCGTCTTACTCGCACGCCTCAGCAACCCCCACCAACCTATTCCAAACTCAACCGCCCAAAGACGCTAAGTCCGCACTGAACATCTATTCCCAGGCCCGCACGAAGATGCCTCCGGTTTATTCAGTGTCAACCACAGGTCCAGCACATGCTCCGTTAATGACTTGCACCGTTTCGTTGGGAGGCGGATGCAACAATCATCGTGCGGGACGAGGGCAAGGAATGACGGTCAAGGAAGCTGAACGAAGGGCGGCGGCTGACTTGCTCGCGCAATTGGGAGAGGGTCCTCTTTAAATCAGCAGAAGAAAGCGATGCATTTTTGCATTCAATTATGTATCATAAACACCAGATACAATGTTTTATATCTGGAATATTCTGACATTTACTGGATTCCTCATGAGCTATCAACAAGGCCCTGACCCGTACCAACCCAAATTCCACGTGACCTCGAAAGCACACCGATAACCATTTCCACCAATACACATCACAGCTCCAAAGTACGAACATGAACTTCCTTTGATGGTATCAATGGTAGTGGCAAACGCCACGGACGACGCTGTCGTTTTTCTGGACGTAGTGGTTGTGGGCTTTTTCGTTGTTTTCGACTGTGAATTTGATGTTGAATGCCTTACTGTGGAATGTTTTGCCCCAGAATGCATCGCTGTGGAGGCCGATTTCTTTGAAGTGGATTTCTTTGAAGAAGAGTACTCTGGCGTAGCATGCTTGAAAGTGGACGTTGACTTTGTATGCGGTTTCAGAGTGTGCTTTGTGCTGAAGCTGTGCGAACGAGACGATGACGAAGGCTTCTTTGAAGATACCCTAAGATTTGTGGTAGATGCATGATAACTGGACAAAGCATTTTTGGTGGCTGTTGATTTCGTGGTTGATGAATCAAGTCTTGTCTTGGATGAACGACTGGATGAACGTTTAGAAGTAAGTTTCGTTGCAATGCTGTGTTTAACAGAATGTGTTGTAGAGGTACGTTTTGATGTGGATGTTGTGGAATGTAATGTCAACCTTTTGGTGTTGGTGGAATGCGCGATGGATATTGTAGAAGGCAGCGTTGTAGTGGAAGGAGCAGTCAAAAAAACTATGTTGGTCGTAGTAGAATGCGAAGAAACAGAATTTGAACCTGCAGCCGACGTTGCGAGTGTGAAGGAGGTCAACGAGGAACTGGGGCGAGGAGTTGCGGTTGTGGGTGAAGGAAGTGTCCGGCTACTTGATGATGATGCCGCGGTAGATGTGGGCACAATGTTTGTACTGTTGTCGCACCATTGCCATGTGATTGGAAGAACGCCCTTTTTTAAGGAGACAGTTAGCCAGTGAATCCTAGTACCTCTCCCCACCTTTGAAAGCGGCCCAATCTGGATAAAGCCGGACGGTGTAAAATCTAGGCCGTAAAAGGAGCATCCTCCGCATCTACGAGTTTTATATTCCGTCAGTGTGCAAAAATCGCAATTCTGAGCACCTGTCTTGAACTGTGACTCGGAATGGAGTCCCTGGTCCTGTAACTTGAATGCACCTCCCACACACTGATGCATGATTTGGATTTCCGTCCGGAATCGTGAGACTGTAGAGTGCGTCGGAGACAGCCACAATGAAGTCGGAATCATGAACCTGGTTGCCACACGCGCCAAGGGCGTTACCCGTATTGTCTGTTGATTGGTATTGGCTGAGCAAAGACTGCTTTGCCCTGCAGTTTGAATCGCTCACAGTACGTCGCGAAGCCACTGTTGATGACCACAGCTGGTGCAGTTGATGGAGGGCCACCACAAGAGGCTAACTTAATTAAACCAGCAAAAACTAGTATTCGATGGGTATGCAAGTGTGGCGGTTGCATCTTCTACTCTTTGATGTTTGGGTCAAGTTTCGGGTATTGCGACCCCCTTGTTCCAACAGTGGACGTCCACAGCGGGCGGAACCTTCGTGAAATTCCACGGGATGGGCCCATGGGCAGTGAACGAAGCGGAAGCAAGGAACGGACAAGCAAAGCAAAGTATCTGACAGGGGTTATGGCAACGGTTCGTGCTCCTTTTATGAATTTATTTTACTAAACCGTGTGAAACAAATCCGATAATGCAAGATCCTGCTGACAGGAAATGCAACCTTGTATGGAAGGTAAAATATGACAAAGTACCCGCAAGACCGCGAAACTGATTCCAACGGTGGGATAAATGGAACCATACTTCACACAATGATACCACCTTAATGAACAAGCCATTCGAAGCGTGGAAATGAAGGGATGGACCGGAAATATACAAGATGAAAAAAGCAGCTACTACTCCGCTACTGGAGCAGACTGTCCAGAATCGCGTCTGCGCCACTTCCAACAGACAACGCTCCACTGGCAGTATGAACACGTGGGGACTTTTCGTGCCGCTTGCGCGCACTGCTCGTCGTGAACCGGGCTCCACAGATGCTGCACATGTGTGGTCGCTCCCCGGAATGACGAAGCAGATGCGTGTTGAGGTTGCCCCGCTGCGCAGACGAAAACGGACACAGGTGGCACTGGTACTGTTTCTTGACGGATGAGGAAAACGCTTGTGGATGAGGTACGAAGCTGAACGTGAAGTCAGGGAGCATGGGAGTGGAAGGGGTTGCAGGAAATGTGGCGTAGCCTAATGACGACAAACTCGCAGCAACAGGACTAGAGCCAGCGGTTGCAGCTACATTCTTCTTCGCCTTCAGGTTTCTGGCCCTCAGACTGGCCACCACCTGCTTCACGAGGGCGGCAGTCAGCATGGCATCAATCTCACAGTTCATTTGCTGCTCCGCAGCAATGGCCCAGTCGGTGGCCATCATCTTGTTGTCGGGATGGCCGCCCTCCCCACCGAATGCAGGATCCGCGGCAAGCAGCGCAGGTGGACTCATCTGCAACTGCGGGTCAAGGTCCCCAAACAGGTCCTCGAATGGGTCGGAGGGTGTGGGGAGGCGGCCGAGGGGGTTGGTTGAATTGGAAGCGGCGGAGGGTGGCGGTCCGGCAGGAGTCCAAACAGACTGAGGCGAGTCGAGGAGTATATCCAGCTCGCGCTCAAAGTCTTCTGTGGTTGTGTTTGCATTATGGGTAGCACAGATTGAGTCAGTCCAATGCTCATAGCGGCGCAAGGGAAGTGGATGATGTCACCTTGGTGCCAGGTTGCCATGCCCATCTCGTTCCAATTCACAGCCTCACAACAAGGGGCTGTCGTGCCCTTTTATGGCAGCGAATTTTGGCGTCAATCATATTTTTTTCCTCTGGGAGTGCTCCCAAAGCCTTTAGAGAGCTCGAACCCGAGTCCGCATCACTCCCTCGGCGGAGTGGCTGGGCCACACATCCGACAACTTCACCATACGCACTCCCATTCCAATTTTCCTGCCTTTTACTTTAAACAAAGGATGAGAGAACTGAAAGAAGTGGGCTGAACTAGGGCAATGAAGTGCCCTCACTTCTTATACTCAGTTAAACGTGACGAAATCATGGATTGAGAGAGTCTGCGTTCATTTGCTCTTCAGTCTCTCAAGTGTGACAGAAAGCCAGGAAGTGGACAAGGATGAAGGCTTGGTGTGCCTTTGCAAGCTCGAACAACTCAGACATGCAATACCACGATTGGATTGGGATTTATTTTGGTATGTTGCATCCTCTTTCGGTAGTCAGAAAGTAAGACTCGGTATGTGGAATGATCCTTGTGCACGACAAGGTCCAGGTTACAATCACCAGTCCTGTCCATCCATCCATCCCTTGGGCTTCTCGGTGCTTCTGGTAGAAGCTTCAGCCTCCCATCTAGCAGCTTCAATGCTGTTCTCCTTCCAGCCCCAAAATCTGACTTTGAACGTTTCGTTGGGGAAAGGGTTGTTAGATCACAGATGAGATGGAAAGCAACAGGTGCAGGCGATATCCCCGTTCCTCCTGCATTATCTTTGCAGTTATCCTAGATGGAAACAGAGCAACCGTCATGATCGCAAGAGCTCCGACAGTTGAACACCTTCCAAACGAAGCGAGCTTTCGGTATAACCCTTTCATCAGCTTCTCTGAATTCGCCCAGCGAGGTACGCCGATGATTGAACGAGATTGAAGCAGAGCTCGGAACTCACAGTACGAGCGTTGGGCGGCAAACATGAAGCCGACGGAGGCGTAAAAGGGGACCTGGATGAGCATGAGTCTGGGCAAATGCTTCGGGTGGAAGGACGGCGAGAGACGCTCTGCAGGGTGGTGTCAGGAGGGGGAAATGAAGCCTTCAAATTCAATAGGGGGGTGACGCACCCCACATGATGTGGAGGGCGGGGAAGCCCGCAGCCACGGCACCCGCCAGCGCCATGTCTGAGGTGCGCATGTAGCGCACGACGTGCTTGAAGTGGGGCTCGGCGGCAATGAACTTGTAGGGAACGTGGTTCTCGTCGGGGAGGTTCGACACGAACTTCATTTCGTCTGTTTATTGAGATAATGATTGTATATGCGTTTGCCGCAGAATCGGGGTTGTGCCAGGGTTGGTTTCGAGGGTTGGGTTGGTTTCGAGAGTGTCCGGTGGGATCAGGATGGATTGGATAGCGTTGGAGAGATTAGACGCGGGCACAGGTCCGACGTATCCAATGCAGTTGCGGAGGGTGAGGGTGGTGCGTGGTTCCCATTAGCGCGTGGGCTCGAAGCCTTGCATATCAGGAGGCTCACCGTTTTCGGGATGGGCGAAACTGCGAAAAAGGAGAACCTCCCACATCACCACCGCAACCACCACCGCACCACCAGTCAGCATCTCATTCTGTTGCTTCCATTCTTTCTTTATTAGGTATTCAACGCCCGCCGCCAAAACTGTGGCGATCACTGTTCCTCCGCGCGCTCGATGCTGGTGGGATTCACATTCAGGAACTGGAAACGAAAGAAAAATAAAAGTCACTCACCATCCATGGCCAGCATGCTCAAAGCACTCTTCCGCCGCTTCTTCCTTTTTTCTGCACCCGCAAACTGTGGGCCTCCCGCCTTGTTTGCAGCTCGTATACCGTTCCCATCACTCTCGTCGCCATCACTATCGTCGTCGTCGTCGGAGGAAGAATCGTCGCTGCTCTCGTCCGCCGCCCCAGCGACATCGGAATCGTCGTCCGAATCGTCATCCCCATGGGCAATCCGACCACCACTGACACCAGCAGCTCCACCCACCCAGGCAGACGAAACATCCGACTGCGCGTGTCCAGCACCCAGTCCGTTCAATAGACTTCCTCCATTGCCAAGTCCGTCCATGCCAAACGCGTTCGACATTTCTTTCAGGGACGGGGGCCGGCCGGCACCGCCACCAAACAGATTTGAATTAGCCAACGTGCTTAGCTTCATACTCGCGGTGCTTAATGTCCGTTGTGCGGGCTGGTACCGCAAATGGTGGGGAATCGCGTTCGCGCCAAGGTTAGTAACCGTGGTGGAATAGTTACTGCGGCGCGCCATCGGGGAAGGCAAGGGAGACGTGCCCTTTGCCGGTGAATTCGTGAGAGGAGCGACAGCAGGAGTAGGAAACGGTGTTTTGCTTGCAGGAGGGGTATGCGCAACCGGTATCAATGGAACCTGGGTATCAACGAGAGTTGTCTTGGTGTCGTCGTCGTCGTCCTCTTCCTCCTCTTCTTCCTCTTCTGGTATTTCTAGTTCTGACTCGGGTTCTTCATCTTCTTGGCCGTTGGTAGGCATCGCTTCGTCTTCTGATTCTGGCTGCTCCATGTCTTCGTCGTCCTGCTCTTCCTCTACTGTGGCAAAAGTTTCTTGGTAAGGTTGCGTAGCATCCATTTCTGAGTCGTCATCACGAAATTCAGGCTCGATGCGTGGAATCAGCGTCACAGGCTCGTCGCTCTCATCCACCCTGGCATTCACGTTCAGGACTTTGGCCGTAAAATCCTCTTCGAGATCACTGTCCTCAATGATGGAATCAAAAGGGGTTGTCTTGACGAGGTAGTTGGTCGCAGGGGCATTGTCCGCCGCCATCGCGTTTTCGGACTCGGCAACTTCATGCACATCAACCTCCTCCTTGCTTGAGTCTTTTCGCGCCTCCTTATCCACCATTCGCCCATTTGCTTCCTCCGCTTTCTGTTCCTCTTCGGTCACGTCCACATTCGCAGCATCCAGTTCTAACTTTTCTTCCTCGTTCCTTTCGACGCCATCGCCATCAGCAACAACTACAAGGTCGGCTTGGTCTTCAACAGCCTCGATTTCGTTGCCATCGCTATCCACCTCGACCTCGACTTCAATTTCCTCATATTCGCTCTCGCTATCCTGGAGCGTGGATGAATCAGCCTTTCTCGCCTTATTCGCTGCTGCTACATTCTCCGCCGCATCCACATTCTCTTCCTCTTCCGTCTCAGGCGCCACTGTTTCTTGGCTGTCTGCGACCACCACTGAAACAGACGGACGAGCGGGGCTCCACACCGCCGACGTCGAGGGCACAGAAAATACGGGACTCAAATGCGCCGACGCATCGTCCAGACTGTTTTTGCGCGCCGTCTCGCTCCGCGTCATGACACCGCGCGTCAGAATCTCTTTCACAACAAACAACCCGCCGGACACCCCCCGAACATCTTCTTCGCTGTGCACTTCCTTCTTAATCCGTTTACGCGGCGGGCTCGACAGCACCGCGGCAGGACCGGGCGATGCGGGCGTGGCGTCCTTCTTCTTCTCAGGAGACTGCGAGCGCCGGTGGATCACGGGCTTCTTTTCGGGAGACTGTGAGCGCCGGTGAATGGATGGAGGGGCGGGTCCAGCGGAAAAAGATCGGCTTCCGGGCGGCTTGCTTGAGTCTGTGACAAAAAGGTTGAGTTGTCAAGATAAAGACTTCGCGACGACGAGCCAGTAGGGAATACACACTTTTCACGGGTTCCGCGCTTGTTGCGCGCTTCCTTTTTTTCCCGGAAATAGAGGGCCCCGGAATACCCGCTTCGCCATCCTCCCCGCCTTGATACTGAGTTTCGTGCTCTTTGTCGGCACCAATTTTTCCCACCACGTCTGCCAGCGCAGCGTCAATCATAGCGTCTTCTACATGCGTGTCGGTCACCTCCATGGCACGCTCATCCACATCCATTCCGTTTGCAACCTCCCTTTCCTCATTGTCCTCCTTGTCCTCCTCCTCCTCCTCCTCGTCCTCCTTGGACTCTGCCGTCTCTGCCACCATCTTCTTGGCTCCTTTTTTTTTTTTCTTTTCCTTCCTTTCCTTGCTTGTATACGTCAAATCCAAAGGCGGGTCCCCATGGTCGATCACGGCACCTGATTGCTGATCTGCCGCCTCGAGCACCGCCTGTTCCTTCTTTTTCGCTCTTTTCGACTTTTCTTTTGCAGTAGTCCTGACATTCCGCATGGCTGCGTCGTGACCCTCTCCTTCCTCCCGACCCGAAATGGCCAAATCCGAGTCTCCGTCCGCCTCTTCTCGCTGCATTTCCGCCAACACAGACTTGGTGGCTATAGCGGCCTTGGCCTTTCCTTTTTTCCCCTTGGTCGCGATAACATGGGAGGGTGACAGTATGGAAGCGTCCAATGGAGGAGGATACAAGACGACGTAAACGATGGAGTCTGTCACCAAGCCAACGTCGCGGAGGGAGAGAAAGGGCAAAAGCTCCGCATTGTGGTTGTTGCGGAAGGACGCGAGGGAGAGAAGGCTAGACAAGGGAAGGAGAAACAACTAAGTAAGGAACCACGACAAAACCGAACCTCCCCATGGTCCTAAGAAATATACTCACGAATGGAGAGAGAGACCTGGACCAGTTAGATCCGCCTGCATTGCATGTTCGATCGCGTCGAGGATGGAGAGGGTCGGTGGAAGCGCACATGAGACTGAGGAATAAGAAATGGAACCATGTCTAGCACGAATGAGCTGTGCGAGAGAACGGAGTGGTTGTAAGAGGAGGCGTGGCAGGTCTGCGACGCGTGCGTTGTCTGGGACGGGAACGACGAGACGCATTGCTGCGGCATCGTTGCGTGGATCCATTGATGCAAGGGAGAGGGCGAATGAGATGGGCAGATTGCTAGTTGCTGACAGTAGGTCCTGAGCAAGTAGTTCCTGAGCAGGAGGTGGTGGTGGTGATGACGATGATGATGTGGGTGGTTTGATGACAAGTGCATCAGCTGAATCGAGAGGAGTTTGAGTGATTGTATTGGATGCAACGGATGTGGTCACTTTTGCCGCCGGTATTTGGGATGAAGGCATCTTCTTGGGCTTCTTGATGTTGATCCTGCTGCCCCCTTCCTTGTCCGGCCCGTCGGTTTCCAGCCGTGTCACTGGCATCGGGAGTGCTGCTGCTGCCGACAAGGACGTGGGCCGGATCGCGGTCTTCTTCGTGGCCGCGTAGCCCGCGTTGGCTGTCTGCTGGCCCGTCGTCGTGGTTGTCGTCTTCGTCGTCCTCGTCGTCGTCGTCGTCGTCGCGGCCACGGCCATCGCCGCCACCACCGTTGAGGTGGGCATCGGGATGCGCTGGCCGCGTGCCGTCCCCGTCGCAGCGGAGGACGAGACGCGCCGCTTCGTCTTGCTGCTGCTGTTGCTGCTGCTGTTGTTACTGCTGGTGCCGCCGCCGCCGCCGCCACTTGCGCTGTCCCCGGTCGTGCGCTTGGGAGGCATCTCCTTCGTTGTCGTCGTCCGTCGTCGGCGGCGTCTTCTGACAAAAACCAAAAACCCCGCGTTGCTTGCTTGCTGCGCACACTCGTCGGCCGAGCTCGGGCGCAGGTCGCACCCCTTCTGCTTCAACCACACGTCACCACAGGGAAGCGCGCAGAGGAAAGGGAGGGCGTGCCGCGAAAAGAAATAAATATATCGAAAATGTTGGGCTGCCTCGTCCGTCGCCGGCTCTTGAGCACCGGGTCCGTCTCGACCAAGACCTACGAATACGTGAAAGTGGAGCAGCGTGGTCGCGTGGGCATTGGTCCGTAGTCTCGCCCGTGAACTCCACAACAACATCCTCACCCCCTTCACACCAGTCACCCTCCACAGACCCAAGGCCCTCAACGCCCTCTTCTCACCTCTCATGAAGGACCTCAACCACGCCTTGCGCGCGTTCGACGCCGACGACTCTGTGGGCGCCCTTGTCGTCACTGGCTCAGAGAAAGCCTTTGCAGGTGCATAAAATATCCCATCTCTTTAGCGGTGTGCGCGAGAGGCAGACGATTCTCGCAATTACGTTGGGAACCTGGTTTGGGATGGACTGATAGGTGGATGGATGGATGGTGTGGCATCCGACGGAGACCCAAGCATCCGATCGAGGAAACCTGTGGTCGCAGACCATCAACATTATGGAGTCTGTTGCAAGCAAAATAATCTACACGCTTCGATCTGTTGAACGAATGCGGTGGGATACGCGTCTTTTTGCGCCCATGGGGAGGGGGACCGTCCCGACTTTTTCCGTTGAAGCCAAACCACACACACCTCATCATCGCATAATCATCACACCTCAACACACACGTCTGATCGATTTCAATGAACTCCAGCTGGAGCCGACATCAAGGAAATGAAGGACCTCGAGTTTGTTTCCAACTACACAAAGAACTTTTTGGGCGACTGGACCGGCATCACCGCCATCCGCAAGCCAATCATTGCTGCCGTCAACGGCTTTGCCCTCGGTGGTGGATGCGAGGTAGCCATGATGTGCGACATCGTCTACGCCGGTGACAAGGCAAAGTTTGGACAGCCAGGTACGTACTTCGTTTCTGCCCTCGTCTCCTCCGTATTCTTTGTTCAAGCCGTTTACTTTTCAAGTTACGGCTGAAAGGAAGGGACGTTTTCTAAACTAAACACAAACAAACACAACCAGAAATCAAGCTCGGCACTATCCCCGGCGCGGGCGGCACGCAGCGCCTCACCTCTCTCATCGGCAAGAGCAAGGCCATGGACCTGATTCTCACTGGTGCCATGATCGACGCGGTCGAAGCTGAACGCGCCGGTCTTGTTGCGCGCATCTTCCCCGCCGACCAGCTCGTGGAGGAGAGCATCAAGGCCGCCGAGGTGATTGCGTCCTACAGTTTGCCGAGCGTCATGATGGCTAAGGAGGCCGTCAACAAGAGCTTGGAGCTCAGTTTGGCGGAGGGCTTGCACCTCGAGAGACGCTTGTTCCAGGCCACGTTTGCGACCAAGGACCAGAAGGAGGGAATGGCGGCGTTTGCCGAGAAGCGGGCGGCCAACTTCAAGCACGAGTAAGCGGGCACTCGTCGTTGAGGCTGAATTGTGTTTTGAAAATAAACCCTTGAGTTTACTCTCTTGAAATGAACCATAAAAGGGCCCGACCGTCCTTCAACAAGAAGATTCACCGTCGAGAACGCACGAATACCCCCACCAAACACCATCGCATCATCAGTTCCGCTTGGCTTTCTCAGAGTCCTTCTTCATCGCCGCCTGGTAGAATCGGCACGCCTTCACAATTTCAATCCAGTTGCTCCGGATAACAGCGATTGGGATGAAGAACCACGGCGCGTTGAATCCCCAAAAGTAAATGTAGAAGTGCAAGAAGGCAGGGCTGGAGTGATCAAAGCCGCTATAGTACTCTGTAATGTAGTAAATAATGAGCCCGTAGAGCTGACCCAAGCTGACAATCACTTGAAGAACGTGACGCGCAGGGTCTTGCTTGTAAATGAGGTAGGCATTCACGAGGGAGAGAGGACCCCAGAGAGCCTATTTTTTTACCAAATCAAAATATGACCATGAGATGATTGCTTGCGTCCAGCATCGTGCGTGCCGCAGGTCGAATATCGGAGGGACGGACGTGACAAAAGGAATGGCACCACCACGCCACTTTTTCGCGACAAATTGCCTCCCCCATCAAAACAAATCGCCGCCTCTTCCTCCGACGCCCAATTCCTAAATAAGAGAGAGAGGAGCCACCAATAGACTATCCGAAACATACCCCAGTAATGCCCTCCATGACCACCACGAAGCTGTCGCTCGTCATGTAGCGCGAGTCGCTCAGCGCGTACTCCTTCCACACGGCGCTCAGCACCGTTTGGTCTCCCGCAATCGTCCTGTTCGTCCACGCAAAGTAACCCTCCACGATGCCGTGGATGAAGGCGCACGCGACCCACCAGATGAAGACGAGGCGGGTGCGCGGGCAGGCCGTCTTGCGCGTGATCAGGTACGATGCGAGGCCGATGGCGGAAAAGACCCAGCTGAAAAAGATAGCGAGGGTCACTTCATTCGAGTAGTGCGCGGGAGTGTAGTTGGGAATGCTGATGTTGCGTGGGTAGAAGGGGTGTGAAATTGCCATTGCAATAATGTGTTGTTTTTTGTTCTTCGAGGATGTACGCCATGGAGAAAGGAAATTGTAATTAAAAACGAAAACTATCCAATTATTGCTTATGCACGCTCGCAATGTGCACAGTGCTTAAGCGTTCCCCAGCATTTTCTGCCTTGGCCCTGACCAATGTGTGAGGATTGGCATTCACACTATTGCCACGCAATGAATTGCTTCTATTCACGCTTGGGCGAGAACCTGACTTGCTCACAGCGCTGCCCCGACTGCTGCCTCCAAACAACTTCAAAAACTTGGGCGAGACCACACTGTCCACACAAAACAATGGAAGAATGCAGTATCCCCTAATGATTGAATGGTTCAACCCAATGGAATGTCCATTGTTAGTAACGTCTTCGTGAAACACGCGACACACTCACATGTTCCACAAAATATTGGTGTAAAAGTTGCCTCCCCACGTCTTGTAACAGACACTCCCCACCAAATAGATCACAGTCAAACTGCCCGTCAGTGCACTCAACTGCAAAATCTCCCCCTTGCTTCCCTTCTCAAAACTCTTTTGCGTAACCTTGATCAAGAACCACACGTCAAAATACGCAAACGTGATCCCGCACGCCACAGCCTGGTAAATGTCCTGCAAAAAGCACGTGTTGATATCGCTGTACATACAGGGCACGTTGGCCGCCAGATTCAGCGCACAGCAAGTGATCACTACCAGCATGTCAATGAGTCCTGACTTTCCGAGCTGCTCAGGGACCACCTTGAGCTTTCGATAAAATAGCAGCCCAAACCCGCACATGAAGCTGCAACTACTGAGCACATAGTACGCGTGCAGGCGGCTGTTGCACGTGTTTGGGTCCGGGTTGGTGCTGAAAGTGAGGCAGTCGAGAAGGAAGAAGCCGGCGATGCTAGTTGCAATGTTGGCCGCGAGGGCGAAAAATACAAGAGCCCAGATGACGGTGTACTTGTAGTTCAGAAGGGCCTGGTTGAGAATCACGAAGGAAAAGTAGAGCTGGTACATCAAGAAGGCACACCAAGTTGCATTGTCAATGTTGCCCCAAACGTAGACGGACAGAAATCCCGTGGTTTGGTACTCTATAGAGGAGGTGGTTGGAGAGGGTAGAGAAGCATTCATTCCAGTGTCTGTTGAACCAACTAGAGTCACGTTACTTGTTGAGGACGGAACGAGAGATGTTGTTCCGGTTGACATTAGTTTTTGAACGTCAGACAGCCTTGCGAAATCCGTTTTTGGATGGCGATGTGGTGCTCCTTTCCGAGTCCCTTGAAAGGCTGTTTGAAATTCGGTCGATGGATTGAACGGCAGGATTGCTTCGATATTATGCTACCGGCACACGCGTGAAAGTGTGTGTTTTGTGTGTGAGCTTCAAGGTGAACTGGCAACGAGTGCGTCTTGCTCGTTCTG